>JAWWMW010000064.1:38995-53022 GCA_035048345.1 Echeveria elegans | reverse complement strand
CGAGTCGACCCCCGGTTCGACCCGATTGAACCCATGAATCCGTGACCCCATAACCTTATCAAGTCGATCATCGATTCAGTTTTCATAGCATTACCTTAACTGTTGTGTTACATTAACGAAACGAACCTGGCGAGTCGACCCCCGGTTCGACCCGATTGAACCCATGAATCCGTGACCCCATAACCTTATCAAGTCGATCATCGATTCGGTTTTCATAGCATTACCTTAACTGTTGTGTTACATTAACGAAACGAACCTGGCGAAAATAGATCACATTGAAAAGGCCTAAGATTACCTTTGTGTACGGAAATGCACCAAAGTTGTTAGGGAACATTTGTAAAAGAGAATGTAATTATTCCCCTCTAAATGAAAAACAAAAGGTTTTTACAGAAATGTGCATCCAGAATAATTTGGAGTAATCATCTCCTGATTGAATCTATATATATAATAGAATATTTAGAATAGTGAACTACATATATATCGACGAAAAATAGGAAAACCTAAACTGAAATAAGAAAAAATAGGAATAGGAATTAACATAAACCAGAATAAGAAAAAATAGGAATAAGACAAAATATGAATAAACCTAAACTGGAATTAGGAAAAATAGGAATAGGAATAAGCATAAATCGGAATAAGAAAAAATAGGAATAAGACAAAACCGGAATAAGATAAAATGAGAATATGATAAAAAAAAATAGTCATTTAAAATCGGTCCGCACGACATCAAAAATTTATCGATCGAATCCCGTCCCTATTTGACCGATTCGATTGCGCATCTGAGACGACGCATCTCCGTCGGAACACGGACGGTACACTAGTAATCAATATTGAGATGGCTAGATCAGTATTTGTTCGTTTTAATTTTTTAAATGTATTTTTACACAGTTCAAGAATTGGACGAAACTCACTCGGACGGAGAATAAAAATTTATTCCGAACGACTCAATCTCGACCCATCTTAGTAAGACAATGCTCGCCCACTGTCTGTTCGGTTTATTCGCATCCCTTTGTTAGAATATAATTTTACGCTCCGTTTTTTTCTTGGAAAAATGGTGGATTGAATTTTTTTTTCTAAGGAAACTGAAGCAATGTGTTTGATTGTTATAAAAAAAATTGAAAACAAAATCAAAAAAATATAATAATAAAAAATCTCTCAGTTTTCCAAAGAAATATTATTTTAAAATCTTTAACTATCATAGAGAGGGTGTTTATAACCTGTTGTTAATATCCTTCACATAGGGTCTAATATATTACTCCCTCCGTCCGATTTTATAGATTTTGGTAGTTGGCGCGGTTTTTAAGAAAATCATGTTATGTGAGATAAAAAGTAGGAAAGAGAATGAGTGGAAAGTGAATAGATTGGAGAGAGAGTGTAAATGTGAGTGAAAAAATTTCCATTTAAGGAAATGAAACTTATATTTTCGGACGCCTAAAAATGAAAGGGATCTATAAAATGGGACGGAGGGAGTATTTTTTTTGCATGTTCATAGGAATTCTGCCAATGGCAAATGCCGGATCTGACACAAATGGATCTAGATTCTTTTATCACAGCAGTGGTAACCAGTTGGTAAGAGATAAACCAACAAGACAATCATTAGATGTCAAAATTCGAGCTACATTTTGTTGGTGTGTTTAAAGTAATGTTGTCAGGCTAAATCCATAACTGGATTTCCTTTTTGGTCCTGTCATTACCATTTCTTTAGCTTCAGTTGCCAACTGCCATAGTGAACTTTGTTTTCTTGTTCTTTTTGAAGGTGGATGGGCGGCATGTTGTATTCGGAAAAGTGCTTTCAGGTATGGACGTGGTTCACAAAATTGAAGCTCCAGGGAAGCAAAATGGACGGCCAATGAGCAGAGTAGTTATTTTGGACGGTGGGAAGCTCCCTTTGTAATCTTTACTTTCTTAAACATTATTTTGGCATCAATGCCCGCTAGCCACTAAATGTATCCCCTGCCACAACTACTTGTGTACTTGATTATACAAAGGTTAAAATAAATGAAGGACATGACTACAAGAACAATGTGTAGTTTCACTCGAATATATTCAGTAGAGTGAAGTTCAAACTAGATACATATCATTACAACCAGACGCTGGTAACTTGTGTCATCTTCACAGAAAAAAGAAGTTCAAAAACAGATTCAGGACATTGGAGCTAATCTAGTGATGATGATCAAACACTTCACTACAACAAATGTAATTTCATGTATTTCACATTATTTTCTGGATAGGTCAGGTATGGTGTGGTGGCAGCAATAAGGTTAGAGTTCTCGTGGAGTATGATTCAGCTTCCAATAAATTAGCAAATGTTTCTCTGCAGCTAAACCACATAATTTTATGCAGTTGCCTTGATTTGGTGCTGACAGTGGAGGGCAAACCTCTATCTAGCACCATGACTGAACAGCCATGTTCCCGCAAGTTGCGTTTGGTTTCTACTCCTCCGGTTTTCTCTTCTTTCCTAGAATGGCAGCTCTTTGGTACCTCGAACCACCAATCTGCCATTTTTTGTAAGCCGTCATCGATGCTCCGGCAGCCTCGTAAACTTCAAGAAACATTAAAATATTCATCTCTTAATAGCAAATTATTCTTGTTAAAGAATATCAACTGATACATCAGTAAGAAATGGTTCTTACAACTGGATTCTTCTTTTGTCAGTAATGACAAAAATTTTGGGACTATGGAGGATGCATTGAACCCTTTGATGAGTATGTCCTTGTATCGGCACTTAAACGCATACAAGAGCAGAGGCCCAATTGTTTTATCCCCAATCCTAACAAAAAGAACAGAGTTATAATATGAGATTGTGGAGAATGCACTCTGTCGTGCATCCAAACGAATTTCAAAGCAAAGAAAAACAAGACCACAATGCCGGCGGAGTACTCAAAAGCAATGACACGTAGTTCACAACCAAATAATTCCAAAACAAAACAAGACCAAAAAAATCTGCAAAGCACTTAGAAGTCAATGAGTTTGCGAACTCTTGCTCTTAAAATTGTGAAGTCTTCCCTTTGTACGAAACTCAAATCTTCGATAATGTGAAACTAACTAGGGTAACCTCACTATCAGGATTTTTCTTCTGATGAAGAAGAACATTAATAGCTGGAAATTAGAGCACTGACCCTCAACATATATACTGATAATTGGTCGTTCACAATGGAAATAGTTTATAAATCTTATATGTTATAACTCGTGACATTATCTAGCAAGGTGCGAGAGATTTACTAGGTTAAACAAGTCTAACTTCGCATCACGGAAATTCTAGCCTCCATCAAGCAGTTCCATTTTTCACCCTTCGCAAGTTATAGATTCTATCTGACACCATGTTGCATCCACACTCGGACAGCCAATAGGAGAATATTACATTCGCCATAATAGTTAGGCACGTGCAATGTTTATGAAGGCGAAAATGGCAAATTGATAATGCAAGGGGGGGACTAACTTTTGGTTAGAAACTTACAATGGTGCAATTCTGCATCCTAACTCATAAAAGTAGGGGCACCGAATTCTTAGGTCCACAAATGCAACATCGGCCTGAATCTCCTTCCTGGTCCTGTGAGAAAACATAAATATCAGCTTCAGATAAATTATCATCCCAATCAAATCTCCATTGGGAAACAAAGCTTCTCATCGCTACTAGCTTCACACCATAAATATCGAAATAACAATTGTACATAGTATAGCAAGTGCACAAAAATGACACAGATTCATAGAAGGAAATAATACAAACAAAAACGAATGTATATGTATGAAAATTATAGAAAAAGCTCAGGCACCCTTTGAAATTGAAATTGAAATTGATTGATCAAATTTTGATAAGGTTAGAATTCATATTACAAGAAACAGTAGCCTAAGCCAAAATGATTGTGCAAAATATTCATATAGAATGAGGGTCACGGAGACAGAATAAACACCGCTAAATATGAATAAACACAGAACTGATACAATAGCAGCGGTATAAATTAATAATATTTCCCATCATTCAAACTCAATACTAGTAGAGAAAATAGGAATGTACGTTTGATCAAAACATGGAGGCAAAATTATCGAAACAGCCTGCCTCATATGTAATTCCTGTGCAAGCCATAACGGTAGCTCTACCTTTGAGCCAGGTTCAACCTGCAAATGCAAAATAATCAGAAAACTGCAGAGCTCACATTTCCAACTATATTCACACGAATCGATTCAGTTTTAAGAATTTTTTTAAAAAAAAGCTTACAGTATTTGACACGGCACTGGGGTCAATTTGCGCCACTCCATTCACGGCTCTTTGAAATAGAACAGGCACAAGCTGAAACAACAATACCAACGCAATGTTATAGTATTATATTAAGATAGAGGAAAAAAATGATTAAATAGAGAATGAAAGAGGTGGACGAAGTGAAACCTCATCCTCCATCATAATCTCATCCAAGTCGTAGTAACCTCCCATCCTCAGACTTACAAATTAAACCGGCCGCGAACAAGCATTAATTAAGACACTGAAATTCAGCAAATTGATGCTTTGACAGGGGAATTAGGGTTTTGAATTAGATCGGGAGAGTTGCAAAAATTTCTGGGGAAGATCTGGTTAAAGGAAACATCACTTACCAAAGGGATAGGAAGCGATGAGACGGCTGTCTGCAATTTCAGCTTTGATGGGAAATGGAGGGAAAATCAAAATTTGAATGGAATCCGGGAAAGCGAATCCCTGACAAAATTCAAATTTCGAGTGATTCTCTACTGGATTTGGGTCTTCTTGTAAATGGGCCTTACTGGGCCTCCGATCTTTAAAGTGTGTCATATGATAAAATACAGAGAACAAGGGAAAAAATAGTTCAAATGGTGTCAAAACCTCAAACCACAAACCTGTGTTAGTGTATTTATTGTTACTTTTTTTTTTTTTCATTAAACGATTTTGTGAATTCAATTATTCAAAGCTTATGAGTTGTGAGGTGTGCTCTAGATAAAAATCTTTACAAGTTTGACGGTTACTTCCATCTCACTCCACAAGTCAGTCATCAAACCATCAAAACAAATTCATATAATTAATAAGTTTGATGGTGTTAAAAATATATTCTAATAATAAAACGCACAGTTATGTATTGTGCAGCGAGTGCTAGTGTGTACTACTAATGTTACAAAATATGATTATTTTAACACGAGTGAGCCAGGGAACGGTTTCATGTAATATTTTCAAATTTCGATAATCAGGGGCTGGTTGTTGAAATGAATTGAACATTACATATTATTATGAGAACATAATGGAAGCTGCTGTTTTCGAGAATAATTGCACATTGAAGTGTTATTATATGAAACAGATAAAAAAAAACTTGAAAGAGGCTGAATATAAATGAATCAATATGATGTGTTATTTCAGCCCCATTTCCGTTTCCAGTGGAAGGTCCACTCGGATGGGTTAATTGTCCTCTTGCCATCAGATGCAACAAGATCGTATGCTGAGTTCTCATTGAATTCAGCAGGAATGGATTTCCAATGTAGGGATGGTTCCCACTCTGCAGTCTTCAGCACATTCAAGATTTCTTCTATTACAATATTACTGCCCTCCTCAGCCAGATGGACACCATCACTGCTCAGATCAATCAATGTAATACATGTGACTTCCTCTTCATAACATCAATAAAAGAAAAAGGGACAAAGAAACCAGTAAGAACCACTGAAACATTTAAAAGCCATTGGCTTGTCACCAAATCTCTTATTAGCAAAGACTTGAACTACCAAGATTTACTGTCCCGCAACAACAAATAAGCAAGGTCTCATCTCTCTAACGTCAACTAATGTCAAATGTTTCAGGGGTGAGATTAGCCAATTCAAAAATACCAGCACTGAGCCCACGTATTCTAATGATATTACACGATCGTTTTCGTTTCGTTGGTTACGAGAGAATAATTATACAATTTGAATACCTCCATTCAAAATGCTATTCTACACATCAGTTATCAGTGCCTTTAATCTGCTAATCCTCAACAACATGTTATGGGTTGGTTAATACTTTTAATCTACAAAACCTCATATAACAGGTGAAAGAGTAGGGAATAAGTCAACACGCAACTTACGTGAAGCACACTTCCATCCAATCAGCTCTTTTTTGAAAAGCATTAAACAGATCAATGACTTTAATGTCCAACTCTTGGCAAAGTGCTACACAAGCATCCGAGTAACTTTTACATAGTTCATTTGTTCGTACCAGTTCGCTAAGATAAGGACTGCATAACCGCAAGGAGAGAAGTTTAGGAAAAGTGTGCAAGACAAGCGAGCACAAAAATAGAAATAATGCATTAGAGGACCTCTGGAATTGGCGTAACTGAGCCTCATTTACTGGAGGACAGCTAAGAAAGATGATCCGTATTGTATCTGAAAGACTCTGGTTCCCAAAGTTTTAGAGTTAGATACACCACAAATCAATTGGGCTAAACGAATAAGAAAGAAAACTCCCAAATGAATTTGATGATGACCCAGCCAAAAATGACGTGGATAGATTACCGAATGATGAGTAGATTTAAGATCGAATTTACCGGATACGAAAAGAATTAGTATCCTAAATGCTACAATTAAAACTTCACCAAATTCCAACAGAAATTTGTCAATGCTTTTCTACCCCGCAGTCCAATAAAATAAACATGCTTAAAATGTGCAGTCAATGTAATGAAGCGTAGCAGTTTACCCAGTGCCAGTAAACAAGCAATATGAAGTTGAAAGCTATTAAGGAAACAATAGAACAAGGAATACTTCTAATTTCAATCAGCTATGAGGTTAACAGAACTGAATTGGTAGCATGACTCACTCAATAAGTTAATGCTGCTTGAAAAGAAAAGAAAAATGACATGGTACCTTTAAATGAAGCGCAACTTTTTTCATGTTCTCAATATACTCAGGGAGCGGAACATGAGGACCTAAGCCAGATGGATGAGGCCCCATAGAATCATTTCCACCAAAATACACAATCACTAATGTGGGCTGAACAGCAGAATCCTGGATTAAAATTGCCCAAGTCAGCATCTAACAACGGTAAGAAACATGAAAGCACGTTTATAATGGTGAAGACCCCAACCAAATCCTCAGACTCATTAAACTCATATCCTTTAGTACAAAGCTTTTATAAAGGCATGTATCAAATATTTCTAAATAAGGAAAGGTCCATGTCCTAGGTGAATAAAGGCAAAGAAAATCTGCTCCGTAGTCTACAACCGAGAGTCCAAAACCCAATACAATTCCATGAGTTTAGCAATTTCAACATAATGAAACCGAGACAAGAACAAACTTGTGAAAGATGATCAAGTATAAAAATACATTAACAAACATATAGCAGAAAACATTTCTCCCAAAATTCAGAATACCTTCGGAAACACTTGATCCAGGACCTGCACAGCTCGCCTTGAATTCCAACCATAATAGCCTCTCATCAGTATATCTACCTAATTTAAGTACAATATACAACATTATAATCACAGCACTAGCAAGAACAACAAAAGGTACAAAATAATCCATCAATCACAATCTTCAAAAGTACAGAGTTTAAAATGCATACACTAGTTTAGAACCACTCATTTCAAAACACAAGCCTAAATTTGTACTCCGTAATCGACCATAGCAACCACTAGTTTCAAAATAGGAAATCGGAAACAAACAATTAACGCTAATGATTCAAACCTTTCGAGCGTAGATATCAGCGAGCGTGGCGCCCCATCCACCTTTACCGTAACTGATTTGCACAATCGACGATCCGAACAGTACGAATTGCGGCCGGGTCGGTCCCGTCATTGGTCGAACTTTAAAAATACTCCGACAACAACAACAACAACAACAACAACAACAACAACAACAACAATAACAACAACGCTGAGATTCGCTAACGGCAGCCAGAGACGAGTCGCGTGTACGGATTTTGAATAGCTCGGAGGAGATGATGAACGAACCGAGAGTATAAATATGGGGTTGGATTGAAAGCGAGAGGGGAAATTAGTTTAATTGCATTCTGGTCCCTGAAGTAATTGCTGATGTAACATTGTTTGTATGCATCATTACCCGGTACAGGTAGTTAAATTGGGAATGGTATAAGTTAAGCAGTCGTTGTAGGAATTTGATCCCATCCGAAATGTGAAGTATTTTATCTCCCTATTGATAAAGGCTAAAGGGGTGGATTACACTCTAAAACCGTCGCACAGTCAACCGTATCTGACGAAATTTAGGTGTCCTTCTGTAAATAGATTGCGGCGGTTATGATCGACGAGTATCATTACCTATTCTGCCATGCGTCTTCATACACGCTGCATTTTTCAAATCTCAAACCTCTATTTTTTCCAGATCTGTCATCTGTGTTCAATTCTCATCTAATCCCATTAGTTTTAATTAGGGTCTATGTTCTAATATTTCAATCGTTAATTCGAAATTCGTTTGATGCGAAAAGGAAGAGGAAACTGAAGCTATGGCAGCTGAAATTGAAGTAGTTGATGGTCCTAACGATGAGGGTGAGATGTTCACCTGCTCTCGAAAACTTAACGACCGTTCCCCTCAGCCATATCCTAATGAGCAAGCTGCTAGGTTTGCTAATGGAGGAGCTTATCCTCCTGATTTGAGTCTTATTACCAAGATAAGTTATTATTTTTTGCACTATAATTATTTTAGTCACTCCTGCCTCTTATTTCGTGAACTGTAATATACATTCCCTATTGCAGGCCTGTCACAATGGTCAGAACTACGTGTTTGCACTTCTCACATGTTATCGCGACCCTCCTACTGGTGTGTTTGGTAAAGGCCAACTT
Organism: Echeveria elegans; assembly: GCA_035048345.1. Taxonomy (NCBI): domain Eukaryota; kingdom Viridiplantae; phylum Streptophyta; class Magnoliopsida; order Saxifragales; family Crassulaceae; genus Echeveria; species Echeveria elegans. The sequence continues at coordinate 44,263 of JAWWMW010000064.1, read as the reverse complement.
CTGTTCAACTTTAATCCGTTTGAAGTAGTATTTTTGAATTTTAAAAAAAATATGAAGTTTCATTTTCGTTGTACAATTTAAATTCAAAAATAAGAATGCACAGTCAAGACTGTGCGGCGAGGGCTAGTATATATAACGAGTGATGGGTGGTCGGACACTCAAATAGAGATTGTCTGTTTTACCCTTACCTTTCGTTTATATTTACATAAATCACACGGGCCCGGTACACCCATTAAAAAATAAAAAATTAAATTAAATATTAAAATTTTAAATTTACACATACCACACGGGTCCGTTTAAATTTACATTGACCACAAAGTTTAAATTTACACAACAAACGTGCATGACCCATTAAAAATTAAAATTTGAATAATAGAATAGGAAGTGAGGGGTGGTCGTACACTCAAATAGAGATTGCATGTTTTATCTCTGCCTTTAAGTTTAAATCTATACAGAACACAGGGCTCAGAGCATACTAAATACCGAATAGGAAATTGAAGGAGGCCTTGATGCATATAAATACCGGACAATACTCTCAAGGTTCCTTATCTATTTCGTGAGCTTAAGTCAAAATCTTTTACGTAAACACCTTAAAGTTGAGTCCATATCTTTGAAGAAGGTTGCGGGAAATCGTTCCTAGTTGTGTTAACAACTAAAGAACCGAAAAAGATCAATTGTGCGCGAGATCGTTCCTAGTTGAGAGGACAACTAGTCGACTGAAGGAGATCAGTGCGAGAAGACGTGAACGCTGGAGCAGAGATAGTTATACTGCTGGAGAGAGGTAGTATAGGTAGTGTGATCTGAGTTGAGAGAATTGTAAAGGTTGTTAGGATAGCATAAAAGATCCTATATAGGTTGCTAGAATAGTAGAAAAGATCCTTGTAGAAGTTCTAAGAAGTCAATAAGCGAACAATACTGAGTTAGACTCACCACTAGGCTGATTGCCGACGTGGTTTAAAACACTTGAGTTGTTTATCTACTGAGTATCTGAAGGTTTTAGTACAACTCAAGATACAACTAGACATATAAGTGCAACTGGGAAAACATTCTGTTTCACCAATAGATTATCAGAGTATGATACCAAATTCAGTGGAAAACCTATTAACTAGTCTTCGGAAGCATCGAGATACATGGAAGTATTCCTGCTGAAATCGGAAACTTAATCAGCCTTGTTGCGCTGGGGATTCAGTTGAATAATCTCACAAGTGAAATTCCAGCTCCTGTTGGGAATCTTTACAAATTGGAACATTTGTTTTTATCTGCAAACAAGTTGAACGGTAGCACCCCTTCTTCAGTCGGGAACATAACTAGTTTATATATCCCATGTCTGTCTGGAAACCAATTACAGGGAAGCCTTCCCTCAAGACTATAGAGGTGTGTCAGTTTGCAAACGATGTTCGACATTGCCAACAATAGACCAAAAGGTGACTTATTGCTAAACATCTCGAGTAGCCTAACTAAAATATTCATTCTGTATATGTCTGGTATTATCTTTATTGGACGTAGAGGTGGCAAAATAATCCATTTAGGTAAATAAATTAGTGAAATCCATTAAAAATTTATTAAACGGATTAATGAAATTCATTAACAAGTATAAATGGATTAATAAAATCCATTTATGTGTAAATAATATGTAAATAGATTAATGAAATTCGTTGGACTAAATGGATTTAAGCAACCATTAAGGCATTTTAAGTTAATCCGTTTAATCCATTGGATTAAATGGTAATATCCATATAATCCGTTTACACTAAATGGATTAAATGGTCTAGACCATTTAAAATACATTCCTTTTAAAATCCATCCATAATCCACTAAATTCATTCATTTTGTCACCTCTAATTGGACGTATTCCAAGTGAACTGGGTTACTTGATTTATTTGAGTATCCTGGATATATCGAAAACTAAGTACTTTGGAGAACTTCTCAATGATATAGGTAAATGTTTGATGCTGGGGATGTTCCGGCAAATGGAGTTTTTAGGGAACTTGAGTGCATCTCTTAAAGGAAACAATGAGCTTTGTGGAGGAATTTCTGCGTTAATGCCCTGTCCTCATACCAAAGTTAAACTATAGCTATTGTTGCAAACTCTCTCTGGCACACTGTTTTTTTTCTTTTCTTGTGGCACTTATTTCGGTATGGAAAGAGAGCATCAATCGTGAAGCTAACATTATATTCATCAATAAATGAAGGTTACTTGAGGCTCTAGCCCATATAGTTTTCTTTTGGAGGCAACCAACCAATTTGCATTTTCTAAATTAATTGGAGTTGGTAGTTTTGGCTGAGCATATAAAAGAGTTCTTCTCAAGGAAGGTGAAAAGCCTATGCTGTGAAGGTTATGGATTTAACAAAGCATGGTGCTCTAAAGCTTTCTGTGATAGAATGCAAAGCCTTGAGTAAGATCAGGCAAAAAAATCTGCTAAGAATTTTCTCTTGTTGCTCAAGTTTAATTTTCAAATGAAATGACTTCATAGCTTTAGCGTGTATGAACTCATGCCCCATGGGAACCTTGACAGTTGGTTACATGAATCAAGGAGTCTGAAATTAGAGAAAAAAAATAGATATAGCTATTGACATTGCTTCAGCTTTGGACAACCTTCATCTGCATGCCTTTCCTATGTTTTCCTTTTCATCCTATTCCATATAACTATGATCTTAAGCCGAGCAATGTCCTCCTTGATGCTGACATGGTAGCTCATGTCTGCGACTTCGGGCTAAGCCAAGCTTCTCAAATTGTCTGATACATGATCATTCAGCCAGGATCAAAGTAGCTCTTCTTTTGCAGTTAAGGGAACTGAAGGACATGTTCTTGCAGCGACTTTCATTTTTTTTCTAAGTGTGACGGCCTAAAATTCTAGATCGAGACCGTCGCTAAACTAACTGTCTAGCAAACCTCATAACCTTCAAAAGAATGATATTCAATAAATTATGTGTAGCGGAAGTAACGATGATGAGTTGTAAATAACTCTAAGTACAGCAGAGCAGACTCTATCCAAATAAAATACGTAACAAGACGAGCTCTCTACTTTGATGGCACCGCACCTCGTCTATAACTCCTCGACTATGTCATACGTCTCGTTGTAGCAACTTTCACTTACATGTAGAAGATTTAATAAAATAGAGGGGTGAGTGAAAAGACTCAGTGAATACATAACTTGCTTTATTAACGTCGGGGCGTAGGTTCTTTAGTTCAGTTCCAGATACTCATTTCATACTTCATTCAAGTAACAAACAATGTAACATATACATATATGCAATATGCAATCGTGATACAATGATGTGTGATGCAATGATGTGCAAACGCATGAATGCATCAGATATAACCAGTGCTCAATCGTTACTGTCGGTCCAGACCCCTTACATCGTTTCTCTATCCGGGTATCACTTACCTATCCGAAACTTCCCTAATGGGGTATCACTTCCCAACCCGGGACTTCCCTAACGGGGTATCACTTCCCAATCCGGGACCTTGCTAACGGGGCATCACTTCCCTATCCGGAACATCTTTATCGGAATATCACTTCCCTATCCAGGACTTCCCTATCGGAGTATCACTTCGCTATCCGAGACTTCCCTAACAGGGTATCACTTCCCTATCGGAGTAGCAACATCTCATATATCATATGAATGTGTATAATGCATGTCGTGTATGACATGATACACTTAGTCAAACAATCATACAAATATAACATCCCTCCCGGGTACCACAAATACGCTTTCACCTCTCAATATATAATTTACTCTTCATATTCAAGACGTATAAGGGACTAATAATTGATTAATTTTCCTTTTTATATTTTGTTAACCTCAACTGAATCTTTTATTAGTCAAACGAAAATAAAATAATTATATACTCACATCTTTTCATACTCAAAAACATCAACCTCAAACCCTCGGATCACCTGAAGCATTACACATGCCCGTAATCAGTCTTGATTCTACATCATCATTCATGCGTGTCAAAACTTCCAAGTAAGCCCAAACCATTTAAGCTATATGCTCAAGTATTATGATGAACTCAATTGGATGTGCGTTACATATACAGGCCACCCTTACACACGTGTTTTGTACACGCGCTACCCCATCAACTTCATTAAATTTGACAGACAATTAATTCTCACCTTCACAACCATAGCAATGACTCTTGACGTTGGTTGTCTCTGTTTTCCGTCAGCCACATTTCACAAAGCTCACCGTTCTAGACACTCAGACAAGTTGTGTTCTCAATAGCCAACTGAATTAGAGTGTCAATTTGCTTCTCTTTAGGGCATCAATAGTGGAGGAGCCAAATCTTATAGTTAAATATTATAATAGATCAAGTTTGAAAAATGAATTGTAGTAGTAAAAGTTAAAAACTACTCTCTTCGTCCCATATTTTTCTTCCCATTTTTTTATTTGGTGTCACAAAATTTTCTTTCTGTTTGCTTAAATGGAAATTTTTTTCTCTCATAATTACACTATCTCTCCAATCTATTCACCTTCTACTTATTCTATTTCTTACTTTTTAAATGCTACCCATAATTTTTTCTCTCACAAATACATTCTCTCTCCAATCTATTTATTTTTTATTCATTATCTTTCATACTTTTGACAATATATTCAATTTTCACTCACTTTTTACTCATTATCTTTCGTTCTTTTATCTCACATAACATAAATTTTCTTTAAAATCGTGATAACTACCAAACGAGAAGAACAATATGGGACGGAGGGAGTATTTGCAATATTAGCATATGACTTAATCATTTTGCTATAAGCTAAATGCTATAAGCTAAAAGCTATGACTTTATTCATTTGACTCTTTTGGTAAACACCCTTTCTATTTTGGCAAGAGTCTTAAAAAGGTCTTTAAATGGGTTTTGCTCTTTATATGGCTTCTTTGCTACATGGGAGTCAAAAGCAAAAAAAACTTGCTATTTTGGCTTTTGACTCAACCCAGTACCCACTAAAGTTGCCCTTACGTCGCCTTCTTCTCGGCGTTTGAAATTGAAAACGGCGTCGGCTATGTTCGTCATTGCTGGAATTGAAAGCCTCGGATCGGCGACGACGGGATTGATACGTACGTTGCAGGATGACGGCGGTTGTTGATCGATTACAAATTTGGATTCGCCCGGTGACAGTCCTGCTTGAAACCCTTAACCCGCAGTCGACTACCTGTCTTTTCTCTTTTCTTTAGGCTCCGTTTGGTTGCGGAAAAAAAGTGAGGAAAGGAAAATTTTGAGTGAAAATGAAATTTTGTGTTTGGTTGTAAGGGGGGAAAATGCAAAA
>JAWWMW010000064.1:16127-32112 GCA_035048345.1 Echeveria elegans | reverse complement strand
GCACTTGTTTACTGCTGGATTTGGCGAGGGGCTTGACGCAGAGTGTGTCTCTCCTTTCTGGATTCTTCTGAATTTTCTGAAATGTCAGAATCTTTCCGAATTGTCTCCCTTGTCCAAATTGTGAAAATGAGGAGTGAAGCTCCCTATTTATAAGAAATTTTGATGGGCTTTTGGGTTTTGGGCTTGATTTCTTGGGCTTGGGCTTTGGGCTTTGTTTGATGGGCTTGGCCCAACTTTGATGGGCTTGGACTTAGTTTGATGGGTTTGGCCCATATAACTTGGTCTTGGCCCAAATTGCTTCTTCGATCTGGCGCTTCGGTCCGGGACTTGCTTCTGATCCGTCGGGCCGGTCAAAATTTTATTTAAATCAATTAAATGAATTAAAATTTTGTATTAATTCAAATAACCAATTTAAATTTATCTTCGGCATAAAATAAAATTTTAATACCTACAAACCTCTTTTCGGAAAGCTTATTCTGCATAGTACATCAAAAAAAATTGAAAACTTCAATTCGGATACTGAAAACGTAAAATAAATCTAACACAAAGTGGTTGCGGTGTCTATCATTAAAAACATCAGGTTCGATCCTATTCATAAAAACATCATATTCAATCGCTAAGTCAAGGCCAACATAAAAATTACGATAAGCAAAGGCAAGTCCAATTCGGATTACGTTTTTTTTATGTCTGCGGTTTCGAATCACGTTTCGTAAATCAAAAAATCATCAACCAAAATAAACACATTAGAAAATAAAACTGAACTCCAAAATCTACAGTACACTCGCATCAACAACGAAATCCAAACCACAAAACATAAGCAATCGTTACACAAACGGAAATTGCGGTCCCGTTCGAATTCATGACGTAAAGAATCTGAACTTGAAGATCTGTTTGGAGAGGGACCGTTGGTTTTCGTGTGATTTGCTTGAATTTGAATAGGTTTTTCCTTGTAATTAAATTGTCAATGAAGGGTATTTTAGGAAAGATTTTTTGAGGACAAAATAAACCGGCAATTCGAGGGTTTGTGCATTATCATTACTTAAATAGGGAGATATGCCAGGTCTTGAACTGAATACTATATTGTGGGGCTTTCAAAAGACTTGTGTATCATCGAAAAAAAAAAAAAAGACTTGTATATGGCTATGAAGTGAATCTTATAGTTTGGGGCGTCCAAAAGACTTGTTTGTGGCACGTAGGGAGAATTTAGTTAAATTATCGCAGCACCAAACATTTGTGTACATTTTTAGTGACATGATACAACCTTGTAAAATGTTGTAATTTGCTTGCAACTTGGATACCAACACATGGACTCATACGAATACTTGTTAGTTTGCATTCACGATCACTGTCTGGTCTGTATATCTATCTACTTTCGGAGAACAAGTTAACCCAATCATGCATTTGTTTCCACTTCCACCCAACTCATCTATGGACCTGCAAATAGCAGCAAAACAAGGGAAAAGAGGGATTGTGACAGGAAATACGTTGTTGCAGAACCACCTTGAAGAGTCGTATATTATATAAACTACATAAATCTACGGCGTTCTTCATGATATCTGGGTTTGACTACAATAGGATGTTCACAAGGACAAGGGGCGAGATATTCAGTGATGGTTACATCATTTGTCGATGAAGGTCCACATCTTGCTTAGCCAGCTCAACAACCATAGCCTCGTCAAAGAACTTACTGATGCTCACGTCCTCGCTCATACCCTATTATTATCAACATACATAGACGTTAGTCAACCACTAGACACCAAGAATTGACATCAGAGTTGCAGACATGCCATGCCATGCTTGAGTTTTTCATGACAGCAAACAAATCTGTAATATGTACCTTTCTATTTGTTTTTTTATGCATAAATATGTACTATGTACCTTTCTACGCCTCGTCTTCACCATGAATTCGCGAGCAAGATGCTGAATCGGCGCAGGTTCCAAAGGACGCAAGACAATGCTCTTGTCAAGTGGATCACCAGGCACTATTGCCCAATGGTCAAATACTGAGAGGCAGAATGCTTGTCCTTGAGTGTGGTATCTCAAGTCTGTCTCAAAACCAAATGATTCGATGACTGGCAAAAATGCCTAAAAAAGAAAGATATTAGACACCATATGTGAAATCAAAATTGCATATCAATGTATTCGCAATCAGAAAGAGAATTTCTTAGCCAACAAACCTTCACAATATAAGCTGGAGTCCCAGGCTGAGGAACATCGGCGGTAACATGACCACGGCGACGGGATAAAACCGTGTATATTGCAGAGACACAGTCAGTGGGGGTTTGTATCTGAAAGTGAAACACAGCAACATTTTTTATATCAAAATATTTTCCAACTTTCACACACAATTCACTATCTCAAAACAAGAGAACAAGAGCATAACAAGCTTTTACTACATGATCAATAATTGCTCTGGGCTTGCAACATATAAATAAAGCACCAAAACACAATGACCAATCTCAATCTTTGGAATATCTACATTCAATTGACCATGTTTCTATCTCAGTAGTACCTGCTCATGCCAAGGGAATACACATAATAATAAGCCATAAGGTGTGGAGTAATCATGCCAAGGGCATATATAGCTGGAAAAGATAATTTTACCTCAACATAATATACGGGCTCCATGAGTCGTGGAGTTGCCATAAGGAACGACGAATAAGCCACACGACGTGCTGTGGGAATGATTTGTCCACTGCCACGATTCAAAGGTTCAGGTGCAATCTTTGCATCAACAATTTTGAATTTCACATTTCTTATTGGCTCATCGCAGAGTGGTCCTTCTCGAGCACCCCATTGAAATCTGCAACAAGTATAAAAATAACAAAGTATATATTCAAGCAAGATTAAGTGGGAAAAGGGAAGAAACCTCTTGAGCTATTAAAATATAAATACCCTTGAACAATTGAGTCCTTCACAGCATTCAGCAAGCCCTTGTCAACCTCACCGGAAAGGGTGTCGTCTAACAAAATATTAGGTCCCTGACAACAAAAAATTAGAATATTAGGACAAGGCTACCGTTATAGAATTATTAAGAGAACCATGATTGACAAAATGGACTACAAAATATAATGAAAACATGAACTGAAGAATCATATGTATTAACATAGAAATTAGAACTGCGGCATAATGTATACTACGCTCTAGCAAATGAGCATGGCCTACTTACTTGCTTATCAGGACCAAATGCCCAAATCGACCTAGCAGCGAGCAGATCCCAGTCATATTTTTTCTGGAAAAAGTCACCTATTGTCTTCCTTGGCCAGTCGATGCTCACAATTCCATTCTCAATATCCTCAGCAAGGCCTCTCTCTAATGGTTCAGCAATCTAAACATACAAAAACTATTGTTACCTTACCATCTCTCTTCAAAGTATTATTGGAAGTTCATCTTTTCAAGTGCCTTACCATCGTTATTTTGTTCTTTTTGTTGGGCGTTTCAGCAAAACATTTCATTGAAGAAGACTCCACAACAGTTTCACAGAACGATACCACTGGATCTGCCACCTAAAACAGGCACCAGACATGCAATTAGTGAAAAAGGGCATTCTAGGGTTCATTGTAAAATTATACTTGTCAAGAAGAAGTAAATACATGTAAGATAAATAGTACCTTGACCTCGACCTCTGAATATAGCTCCCTTAAATCTTTCATAATAGAATCCAAGTATAACTCCCCAGTACCTAATATGGTATGCTCTCCAGATTCTTCAACTTTTGTGATTGCTAGTGGGTAGCTCTTACTAATTTTCCTTAGGCCCTCAACCATTTTTGGTAACTCGCTTGGATTTAGAGGCTCGGTGGCTGTTTTCACAACTGGTAGTGTATTAAACTTAAGAGGTCTAAATATGTACACATCCTCATCACATTCCACATTACAAATGGTGGCAGTTTTCATTATCGATGCATCCACACCTTCGATGAGGACCCAAGAACCTGGAGGAGCCTTACCGATGGGTATTCTGTAACGTGCTTGGTAAACCCACAACTTTGTTACTTCTTTCACTGCCATGTCCTCTTCATCATCAGGAGAGTAGCCTTCTCCCAATACACGTACAGTCTGACCGGTTTGTACCTCGCCGCTGAATACTCTACCAAAAGCATCAAATGTGCTACAATCAGACTTCGGATAAAGCTTAGTGATGTTGACCAATAAAGGACCAGAAGGATCACAATCTATCATGGCTTTGTATATTTTCGAGTCCTTTGGTCCAGTGTAGATATGATCAACTTTCCTCTGAGCAGCCGCTTTGGCAGATGGAATATGCTGCACAAGCATATCTGTAAATCCTGAGGCTGAACCAAAAACTGAACTGCAAGCCAGCCTCAGTAGAGGCCTAGGGTTTAACTTATAAGCGGCGTTGGCTAGTACCACACCAAATTCAGCAAGAGTTGCCTCAACACTTCTTTTATGCTCACCAATTACTTGACTGTATATCTTATACAGTGGTTCCAAGACAAACTCCACAAATGATCTTTCACCTCCGCTAGTTGGTGGCTTCTTTTTAAATGCTCTGGTATCAGGGTGGTAGTATACATCCCCCCAAAGCTTTGATGCAAACTTGTTTGCATCGAAAGGGATGCCATGCAGCTTAACATATAATTTTGCAAATGACTGAAGTGTAAATGACCATCCTGCACTACCGCTGGCAAAACAAACATTGCCAGCAGCAGGATCAAGTATTTGTGTCGATCCAGCGGTCGACGAAGCAGCAGAAATGAGAGTATTAATGACCTCCAATGTATGCCTCAGCTTGTGGTAAGCATCCTTGGGAGGGAGTTTAAGTTCTGTAATCAATCTGTCAACCTGAAAAGACGGGAAGTTACACATTTAATGCGACTGATGAAGAAATGCCAACATAAGACATTTGACGCAAAGAGACGATCAAAACCTTGTTGATGACCAAGACAATGGGAAGTCGCTCTTGAATTGCATGGCGTATAGCCCTCTCAGTGTTCACCTACAAGTAGGAATCAGAGTAGCTACGGTTATATGCAAAACCAGTACTAAATAATTGACAACGCAAACATAAAACTTCTATGAACCATAATATGTGTCCCTTTAGGATAGAATTCAAATATGTAAAAAGAAAAATTGCTAAAGTTCCTGCAACTTGAAGTCGTCCTTTTTCGCCCATACACAGCACATTATGTGTAGTATAATACGGAAAACTCACCATGACTCCTTCAGCTGCATCCACTATCAAAACTGCACCGTCTGCCAGTCTAAGAGCAGCAGTCATCTCATCAGAAAAATTCACATGACCAGGAGCATCCATAATATTGCAAAGATATGACTTAGAGTTGCTGTCCTCAAGCACAAGCGACATAGGAACAGCCTTAATTGATATCCTTCTCTCCTGCTCATCAATCCTCGTATCTGTATACCTCATATGCTTCTCATTGTGTGCATCAAACGTCGAAATCCTATGAGTCTGCTCAATAAGCATATCCATAAACACCGTCTTCCCATGCTGCAAATGTCCCACAAGTGCTACATTCCTCACCAAACTCGGATTTGACATCAACCCCAACAAAAACTCAGTAGACACATAAGTAGACGAGTCCTTCACCCCAAGCTCAAACTTCAAATTCTTAACAGGCTTAATAATTGGCATCTCCAAAGGCTGATCATCCTCATCCATAACCAAAGTCTCAACATCTTCTCCATAAACCTCTTCAGCAGTTGGATAATACTTCTTATCCTCAGCAAGAACAATCTGGTTATCAACGTCGATATCATTCGAAGCAGTTATCCATCCATTAGCTCCACCTCCTCCTCCATCAGCTTCATCTTCACCACTCCCTGCCTCATCTTCATCCTCAGCTCTCCTGTCCACCATTTCCTCATCTTCCTCTCCATCACTCTCCCTATCAGATTCGATTTCCGGCCCGATATAGTTACCGAACTCGTCATACATACTATCATCCATCGCTAAATCAAACTCTGACAAACACGAAATCTAAAGTAAATAACGTTTACGACACGTAGTTACTGTCGCGGAGAGTCGAATGGAGGTTGAGAACGGTGCCTGTCGGTCGAATCTGAGCGGAGGGGTCGCGGTGAGGGTTTTAGGGTTCGGCGATGTTTCAGTGATGTGGACGAATCTGGATATGCGTGGAGTCGGTGATTAGGGTTTTGGGCCAAAGGGTTGATGTTAATGGGATGGGCTTTTTAGTTTGAGTCGGTAGTCCGGAATCCGGATAAGTCTGAATGTATGATTTTTTTGTTTTACACGAGGATTATCAAGATCACCTATCTTGACACTGTTCTTGTCCAAACATGTTTAACTATAAAATTTTTATGAAATCGGATACAACAGTGTTTATATGATCGCTTATCAAAAAGTACGAATGATTCATAGTAAAAACGCGGGTAAGTATATAAAGTAAAATAATTATAGTTCTTGATTATTTTGGATTGATGGCTGAGATCATAAGAATATTAATGAAGATTTAATTCGATTAAATTAAATCTAAAATAATCTAAAGATTGTTTCTGTCAGGTTCTAAAAAACTTGAATTCATCCTCTTATTTCGAAATTTGCAGTGACGAAGCGGCGAAAATTGATACAGCAGCCGACGACGTTGGTGGTTGCTTCTACTGTTCTACAACGCTCCCTCTAGTCCCATGCACCGCTTCCTCATCTCATCCGCTAACTATTCTAATTCTAATCGTTCCTCGTCCTCCGGTTTTTGAATTGTTCACTTGTTCTTGAACGGAAAGATTCGGTCGATGAAGCTTTCCGCTTTACATCAGCCGCAGAATCTGGCTTCGTTAATCGATGTTGAAGATGAAGAAGAGGAGTACCGATAATTATTTATAGTTTGTATTTCTTGAATCATATTACGCATTTAGTAAATAATTATGTTATTCTAAAATTTATTGCTTTTTTGAATTCAAAGTTATAGTTGTGATTCATGAATCTTTTAAACTATTTGGCAGTTGCAGTTTGTGAAATTACAATTTTAATTATTTTCTTTCCATTTTATGGTATATTCAATTTTTTTAAAATTATTCTTACATTGTTCAAGAAGAAAATGACGACTCGAACCCAATTCCTCCTAATAATATTGTTCGCAGCCCTCTTACATATTATAAGTGTCAAATTCGTCGTCCCGACGAAAATTTTCTCCATATTTTAATTCATTTTTAATAAAGATTTTTAACATTTCTATCTATAATTTTATTCTTATAATTGAAAATTTTGAATACTATATATTTCTAATTTTTTGAATATTGTTCCATTATATTATTTTTAATTTTGTGACAACCCGTCATCCGAATGAGAAATCTATATGTAAAAAATTGATCAAATATTTGATCTAATACAATTAAATATACGGTCACATACATTTAAATAAAGTTATATACAAATAAATACAACCAAATATGATTAAATACGGAATAATAGAAACAAATACGTGTGATTGGTGTGTGATGTAAATAAAGTATGAGAAATGGTATTTTTATCAAATAAAATTTTATTTTATTATTCTATAGCGACGAAAATCAAAATTTTAATGATGAAAAATTATAACAACTGTTTGTGTGTTGAAAACACTATACTATTATCAGAATGAATTATTAGGATAGATTTTCGTTTTCATTTTCTGTAATAATAATGAAAAGTAATAAAATCGTAGGTTGTGACAGACCCTGGCCTCACTCGAACACGGAACTCGCCAAACTCTCGCCGTCTCGATAACCGTGCAATTGGGATTCAACCAGCGGCGGCGGCGGCGGCGGCGATGGACGGATATCCAGTCATCATAGAAGACGGTTTTGCAGCCGATCGTCTCTTCAACCAAGGCTACTCCTACACTTACGACGACGTCATCTTTCTCCCACACTACATCGATTTCCCAGCCGACGATGTCAAACTCGACACCAAACTCACTCGCAACATCAATCTCTCCGTTCCATGTGTCTCTTCTCCGATGGACACCGTGACTGAGTCGGCTATGGCCGTAGCGATGGCTCATTTAGGTGGAATTGGAATTATTCATTCCAACACTACGCCTTCGCAGCAAGCGGCGTTTGTTCGGTCTGCTAAGTCTCGTCGGATTCCGTTTGTGTCTGATCCTGTTTTTAAGTCTCCGGATGATGTGATTGGTTCGTTGGATGAATTTGGCTCTGCGCCTTGTGTTTTGGTTACTGAGTCTGGTAGAGCCAGTTCGAAGTTGTTAGGGTATGTGTCGAAATCTGATTGGTTGAATTTGAGAAATACGGAGGAGAGAGTTGGGAGTTACATGGTGGAGGCGCCTGTGACATTACCTGCTGGTTCTGATTTTGAGAAGATTGCGGGATTTTTGGCTACTGGACAGACTAGAGGTTTTGTGACTACTGTTGATGAGAACGGTGAGGTTGTTGACTTGGTGACAAATGGGGATGTTGAGAGGATTAAGGGGTATCCTAGGTCGAATGCTGTCCCTTCGCTGGATGCGGATGGTGCGTATTTGGTTGGTGCTGCGATTGGGACGAGGGAGTCGGATAAGGAGAGGTTGGAGCATTTGGTGAAAGCTGGAGTGGATGTTATTGTGTTGGATAGTTCTCAAGGGAATTCGAGTTACCAGATTGACATGATTAAGTATGTGAAAAAGACTTACCCGGATTTGGATGTGATTGGTGGGAATATTGTTACTACTTATCAAACACAGAATTTGATTCAGGCTGGTGTTGATGGTTTGAGAGTTGGGATGGGGTCTGGATCCATTTGTACCACTCAGGAAGTTTGTGCCGTGGGCAGGGGCCAGGTATATCTCCTCTTATTTATTGTGCTTTTCGGCCATCTGCATTGAATTGATTATTGGATAACATTATATCAGATGACTGCTGGAGGTCCATTTTATAAGATTTATTTAAATAGCAAAAACAATGACTTGTTCTTTTTGTTCTTTTATTTTGTTGAATTTGTTGAAGCGCTAGATTTAGCTGTGTATTTTTGCTGTGTTTAGGTTTTGTACAGTAAAATATTGGGCTACATTTACCAGTGGAAATGTGGAATGCATGTTAATTCTATATCTTCACTTTTATAACTTTTCTCAGGCAACAGCTGTATACAAGGTATCTTCAGTTGCTGCACAGAGTGGTGTACCTGTTATTGCAGATGGCGGCATTTCCTTCTCCGGACATATCGTTAAAGCATTGACACTCGGAGCATCTACTGTAATGATGGGTAGTTTCTTAGCTGGGAGCACAGAATCTCCAGGGAGCTACGAATATCTGGTATTGAACTTTGTTATGCGGCTTATAAAAACACTACATCTACTGTTTGACTGCCATATAAAAATTGAAATTTGAAAGATACTTGAGAAAAAACAGCACGTAAAAACACATTTCTCCCGTTGGCCTCATTGGAGTTGATGATGCTGATTTTAATGAAAATAACGACAGTGATATATTGTGGTAATATAAAGTATTCGACTAATAAAAGTAAGGTGAGGTGTTCTAATAATAGGTTTCCAAATTATTTTTCTTTTTTATGCTAAAGGCGAATGCTGGTAAAGAGGGATGTGACCCTCCATACAAAAGAAATGGTTTCGATTTCCTTGCTGTAAGCTGGTAAAGAGGGATGTGACCCTCCATACAAAAGAAATGGTTTCGATTTCCTTGCTGCATTATATACATTTACTACTTACTAGTTGTTCTAGACTCCTTAAATTAGCATTTATACTAAATAAAATTTGCAAATGCTACTTTGTAAACTCCTTAACTCTGTGTATGATTATTGGTAACACTACTCTTGCCTATTTTATTACACATCCGTCTATTTGTTTGCCAGGCAGATAATGCCCTGCAGCTTCAAGTGGTTAGCTTGTTGATTCTTACCATAGTTGATGGATCACGTTTTCTAACTTGTGCTTAATATGCATGACTATTTTACTGATGTGCTGTCTCCCATTAAGGGTCTGTTCTTTTGCACTGAACTGAACTGAAACTGAACTGAACTGAACTGAATTGAACTTAACTGAACTGAACAGAAATTTTAAAATTAATTATTTAATTACATTTACATATTATTTTTAATTTTAAAAAATAGTTTTGACAATAGTGAATGCGTCTTAAGCTTGTTTCATAGTTTCAAGTCTTATTACACTTCTAAAATAATTTTAAAAATAGTGAATATTTATTTACTGAACTACTGAACTGAATTGAAATTAAATTATTGTCAAAAGAACCGTCCTCTCTATCCACCCATCCGAAAAGAAAAAAAAATCGAATGAACAACTCTCTCTCTCTCAACCGGAAGCACTTGTCGGAGCTCCTCCGACCGATTTCTAAACACTACCTTGAAACGTTCGAGTTGAAGTTTTTATATCTTCGGACTTTCATCTCATCCCATCCCTTTGCTCCTTCCGATTCTTTCCTTGTCCCGGTAGCAAAATCGATTGTGTAAAACCCTAGTTTGTCCATAAAAGGTAAGATTTTTTCAAATCTGATTTTTTTTACTTAGGTTTAGTCGATGTTGAGTTTCTGATGATTCGATAGATCGAATTTGTGTGTGTGTGCTTTGATCAGTTTCGGTGTGATTCTTGCATACGTTTGGAGGTTTCTGCAGTGTTTGTCTCGTTGTGTGTTAAAGATAAGGATCTTTAGCTCTCTTTCCGGGACTGGAAAAAGCTAACCTTTAGCTGTCTTTGAATCCCCTATTTTGAAATTATGTTGTTAAAGGCTTTATTTTTTTTTTGCTTCGTTTAATTCTTAATAATTGATCTATTGGGACAGTATGATTAATTTCATTTAGTCGACTTTGAGCAAGCTTGTGTTTCTACTAATTCGGCCTCGGTGTTAGTTTTGATATTCTTGGATTGTTGTGCTCATTTGGATGCATGTATTTTCATGTGGTTTTTTTAAATGTGTCACAGACCAAAAATTATGATATTAGTGTTTTGGTATTTGAGCGTTTTAAAGAAAGGAATCATTTTTGTTGTTGAAACAATAACAATTTTTGTAGGGTGACGTTGTTGTATGCCATCATGAATAGAAGTAAGCCAAGAGATTCGTTCTCAAGAAAGTATCAAAGAAGAAAAACGAATCTCAACTTGGATCTTAGCATTGCGCTACCAGGTCGTACCAGGGATCAAGTCGGAAGTTCGTCAGGTGTAGGTGAACAAAATCTGCAACCTGTTCAACAGCAAAATGCACCAGTTCTGATTGATATTGATGCGTTGGATGACGAGGTCTTGATTTCCTCGGCCAGAGCATTTGCGGAGGTAGATATTCAGTTGCACTTTTTTATTCTTTCTATGTATTTTGGAAATTTTTATATTTTGTCCGATACTTCATTCTTTATACCTATTTATTGGATGCCAATCTTGACACCTGACAGGCAAGGAACAACTCTAGAAGGTTTCGCGGAACAAATGTTCTGGTTGATCTTGATTCGGGTACAGCGTTGTCAGTACAGTCATTTAATTTGATAGAATTCCCTTTAAAGATCATCATGTGTATTTGAATATTTTAACTGAACTTCGCAGTGAGCTGTATACAACATTTGACGGTTTCCCTGCATTAACATTCTTCTTGCATTCATCTGCCTGTCTCGGATACAAATTAATTTTTTTATCTGAGTATAGGGGAGCAAGCAAATAGGTTTACGAATTGTTATAAGCGAAGGAGGAATTCATCCAACCGCCGGCCAGTCAGTATGGATCATGTTTACATAACTTTAGAAACTAGTTGCAACTTAAAGGTAAGTTGTGCGCTCTAGCAGGATGATGCTTTCTTCTTTTGATCTGTCAGTAAATCAGACAAATGTGTATTCGATTCTATTTAAAGTAGCCTTCACAATTTGATTGCATTCTTATGTTAAATAATAGTTACCCGCAATAAATTATCGTGCAGATGGACAAACATACTGAACAGTCCAAAAGTGCGCCTCTGCCTCTGCCTCCACCACCTCCTCAACCTGCATTCAGCTGTCCCATATGCATGGGAGAGTTTGTTGAGGAAATGACTACTAAGTGCGGCCATATTTTCTGCAAGGAATGCATCCAGACTGCATTATCCGTAAAGAGTGTCTGTCCGGCTTGTAGAAAAAAGGTCAACAAAAAAGATGTCATCAGGATCTACCTCCCCACAACTAGGTGACTCTTACATGGGTCGTTCCTGCCTATTTGGATTTCTCAGAAACTTGAGTAATATGATGCTTTGAATGGAACTTGCACAGGAAATCTTGCTTTTCTAAATTCGACAGTGCAAATTAAACATTGAACATTCCCTTAAAATGCAATGCTGTACGATTGTGTTGTTGTGGTAATCAAATGTTCTGGTTCTATGATGATATGATCTTGTTATTGCCTTGGACCTTTTCTTCCACCCTGTGAGAAATTATTTGGTAAAAAGTACAGAACATGATTTAGCAGGGTCTTGACTCATTAGAACTTCTGCTATAAGCACAATGTGCGCAAATAAGCGTAAACTGAGGACTTCACTACAGTCACATTTTGCTTCAAGGTACATCATCTCATCATTTTCGGACTTCTCACCCAATAGGTAACCTAAGTGACAATGCAGGTCAAATGTCTCTAACTCAACTAACAATAAAATATTTCGACAGATTTGGTGATCTTTAAACTGGGGCGGACGATAAAAGAAGAGAATGAAGTCTGAATCACTTTGCTCTCTATAAGCTGATCTGCTAATTAAATCCGCTTGTGTACAGACCTGCTAATTAAACAAGGTTAATTACATCTTTATGTAGCAGATTTTATAACAAATGAAGGAAGAATAAATAGTGCAGAGGATCGAATGTTGAATGAAAATGTACCGTTAAGGTCTCGTTGGGTTTACTTGGGGGATTTTTTCCTCCACTCAGTACGGCCACGGTTGATTTCATGTCCACTTGGAGATAATCTTAAAAAATGTAAAAATGAAGGGAAGTCTTGAGTGGAAGATTTCATTGCAGACCCATTTGTTCCATGGTTCCCCCCATCAAAATTAATTTCAGGGCTTGTGAGGGAATCAACCACGTCGTCTCGTTGGCACTCTCTTCTGTAGTCAAGAGTGATGGACTGCAGCTCGTGCGTGTCGATTATTTCTTCAGGCATGCTCTGTCGCATTTAAAGTGAACGTGAAAAATATGAAAATGAGAAAAATTAATAAGCGACAAGATAGAATATAATAGGTACGGAATTGCTTGAGAACTAACCTCGAGAACCCATCCGATGTAAGCAACATTGTTTACATGTCGGTTCATGTCAAGATCGGCTCTTCTCGGCTGCATACCAGCAAAAAAAATCAGCGAATAAAAGATATGTTTGGTTTTCTATGTTGAAGGGTAAATCATGTTCGTACCATTAATCCTTCCCTAATAAAAGTCGGATTTTCAAGTTTTGGAATTTTCTTTAGACTGTTGTTTTTTTCCTCAGGAAAGGACAACCTGATTCCACAACATACACATTTAGTAATTAGTATAGGAAATCAGCAGATCGAAACAATAGAATAATGCGAAGAAAACTTATAGATTTGACTGAAAATTTAGGTCGAATGATATGATAAATGATAGTTGATAAAGATAAACACACGCTCCGGTCTCATTCAGAAAGTCGGAAGAAAATATGCTATTGCACATCTTATACCTGAGCTCTTTGGGGCAGTGTACCAAGACCTCGTCTCTGACATCATCAGTGACCTTCTGGAGACGCCTGGTATCCATGTTCATCATCACCCACTTGCTGTGGCAAAAATGATCACAATATATTGATTGATTACGGTTGTATAAAAATATCAGTAATAATTAAAAGAAAAATGACTGAAGAGTGTAGTTAATATTTTTGTGGCTGTCAGACAAGTGTCAACAAGTTTGAGAAATTTGCAACAATGTTTAATTACTTATGAATTATGAACTATCTTTTAATTATGAATTATGAACTATCAAAGAATGCTTAAAATATACCTTGTAGCTCTCCCGATTACCTCGCCATTGGCATAGTCCTTCAAGATCCAATCACGCCTAGTTCCGATCCTTCCCTCACCTTGGCACCAAGTCTCAATCTCAACAACATCACTCCTGACAAAATGCACACGACGTCAAATTTTGCGCACCAAATATCCACGATACAAAAAGAAAATTACACAAAACACAAGTCCACTTACCAAGCAGGATACTTGTAAATCTCAATATGCATACGAGCAGTCACCCAAATCAGATGCATTTTCCTCATGCTAGTTGTGGTTGCAAACCCGTCCGTCGAAAACCCAACACTCTGGGCATGGTTGCATCCCACCTCCTGCAACACAGATACATCAAAACAAAACCCACAGCAACAATTTATACAAAAAATATTTTGCTTCATATTATAATTTAAAAAATTCACGACCCCTAGTGAGAGTAATTCAACTAAACAAGTAGCCCGTTCATAGCCGTCCCATCCCAGCACCTTAACAAACTTCATAAATAATATCAACTAAACAACAAATACTCAAATTCAACTCATGCCCATCCTCCACCAAAACGAAACAATTACCCACAACATATCCATCTTATAAAAAACATCAACAAGAAGCCAAACTCAAACACCTGAATACATACTTTCAACTGGCCCCTCATTCACACTCATAAACAACAATCTATCCACATTTCCACAGCATGCACATCTTCAACCCTCCTTCAAAATCTCATTTTCCATTCCCTCACACCAATCAACCACGCAACACGAACACAACCAATATTCAGTCCAAACGTGCATCGCATCAAACACAAAATTCACATTTCCACACAAAATCATATCCAATCCAACATGCATCAAACAAAAAACATCACAATCAAGAAAAACGTCACTAAAAAACAATACCAAACCTGCAAGAGATTAGCCATTGTTTCAACAGTAGCAGTCTTATTAATCCCAACTTCATAACACCTAACAATAAACCTCTCTTTATAAGACAATCTATCATCAGTCAAGCTTCCAAGCCTCAACCTATCAGCCAAAGTCGCCCCATTCACACCCTCAATCGCACCCGTCGGCGCCTTGTTATCCAACACAGCCCTAATTGAACCAAAACCCGACCCGGATCTACACAACCCCGAATACGACACTGCAGAATTGGGCTTGCTGCAGAGGTGTCCACTTTTTCGTAAAGATTGAATCTTTTCCACTCCGGCATTGAACGATCCCTTCACTGTCAACATTGCGGAATACCCTTTTTCCGGAATTGCACAAAAATGAAAGCGAAGTGTGGGAGAGAGAAAGAGATTGATGGGCGTCGATGATAACGAGGATGTTTTTTTTTGTGTTAGAAGAAATTAGGGTTGTTGGGAGATTCGATGAGGAGAGATGGGTACGAGATTGAGGAAGGTTACATGGCCCAGTTTGTTAAAGGTTTGATCTTTGGGGATCTGAAAATTGGAAATTTGACAAGTGGATGTGGGATGATGAGAGCCCAGATGAGATCAGAACCAGAAGCAGAACTGGCAAGAGGGAGAGAGATATTATATGACCTTAAATCATCACACATGTGAGGAGTTAAACGATGTCGCTTTGCATAAATTGACATAGATGAAATTACTCCAAAGTCCAAACCACCTTTAGCTATTTTCGTCTCCGAACCAGAATTTCTTTCTTCAAATCACATATTTGGTTAAAAATCGGTTACAGTTTTGTTAAATAGATCAAATATTTTCCACAAACAATAAAAATTTGCTAAAAATCACATTTTACCAAATAAATATATTTAGAACAATTTTAAAAATTAGTAAAATAAAATTTGGTTCAACTTTTTTGAAATTTAAAATAAGAATTTGATTTCTAAAAACTGTCAAAAAATTGCGATCATATTTTTTTGGGTTAATTACCGGAAATTATCCGTAAAATACGAGTTTTTTCAATAGCCACCCGTAAAATATAATATTACCAACTACCATCCATTAAAATATTTTTTTTACCAATTACCACCCATTAAAAATTTTGTTTACCAAAAGCCACCCAAATGAATTTAAAAACACCCACCCATTTACAATTTATTAAAAGAAATTCATTATA
>JAWWMW010000061.1:43611-54068 GCA_035048345.1 Echeveria elegans | reverse complement strand
CGAGGAAGAAGAATTATAATTGTTATTGTAATTGATTAATTTAATATTATGTGATAGTGTGACAGTGTCGAAAATTTGGCTAAGTTTTGATTTTCTATTAACATTAGCGACTACGTGGATGCTAAAATTTCATAAAAAATGTGATAGTGCCAAAAATTTGTCCGAGTGTTGATTTTCTGTTAACAATAGCTACCACGTGTTCGCTAACATTTAATAAAAAATGAGACAGGGTCAAAATTTTAGCTAATTGTTGACCTTCTAAAAATATTTGCGACCACGTGGTCGCTAATCTCATAAAAAATGAAACAGGGTCTAAAATTTGGCTAAGTGTTGGTTTTCTATTAACATTACCGACCACGTGGTCGCTAAAATCTCATAAAAATGTGACAGTGTCAAGATTTTATCTAAGTGTTGATTTTCTATTAACATTATTGCTAATATTTCATAAAAAATGAGGCGGTCGAAAGTTTGGCTAAGTGTTATTTCATAAAAAATTAGCGACCACCATATCGAAATGTTTTCAGGCCTCTATTCTGATGGATGCCGCATTACACCGTCTTTTTCGACGTGCTTCAAGTACCAACGTATGTGTGAGCACCTACGTATGTGTGAGGCAGTCGCCTAAGAAACATATAGTCTTTGCAAACGTTGAGTTATGAGCAAATAAAACATTGTGAAAATGGTTATAGCTTCATCTTACCTTGTTTCCATCTCGGGTACTAACATGTCTTGTACGAAATGTAATCCGCATCTGCACCCCAGTATATCATACAGTGATTTCTGCAACAGTCAATTGTTTCGAACGGCAGCCCAAGACCCTCCACCAATTTTTTAGTGTCATAAAATGATTCTGATAATGTTGTCTCGCAGTGTGAGATGCATCTGACATAATCTGAAATCATGTTGTAACCTCGCTCTATCAATCAAAGTTTGGACTTGAGACTTATTATCTCTGTCGCGGCTGCCAACTGATTGATGTCCCAACCAGGCCATAACGGCCTGTTGGCAGCGTCTAACATGTTGTATGTACGTTGTGCTTCCAAATTAGGTGATTCGGGAAAGGACCCATGTGTGATGGACCTTCATTTTGTCCAATGTTGACATCAGGATGCACACCAAACCCGTCATACACCCTATGCTGCATATTATAATATTATTATATTATTATATTGTGGATTATGTGGTGCCTCAATGTTGTCCATCATCACATAATTAGTCGGCTGATCATTGCTGAGACCGCCTTCGTATTGTCTAGACTCGTCCGGTAATGCAACAAACATTTTCAGTCTCTCCATGCGCTCTCCACTGGTAATAACCTTGAACAAATCCGCGATATAATAGATGACATCTCAGCTCATCTGGAGGAAGAATTTGCCTATTTTTACACTTTCAACACGGACAACGTACGTTCGTATCATCTACGTTGTAGGTGGGCATAGACATGCAAAACTCCATAAATTGTTCAACGCCAATGACAAATTTGTTGTTATATAACCCATCAATTAAACACACGTACATCCACTCACGCATTTTCTTATTTATATTTACTGTAAAAAAAAATTAATAATGCAAACTAATTATTAACCAAAATTAACAAAATAATACGCGTAAAATAAAATAGCCAAAAATTAAATACTGACAAGTTTATTCTGTTTGAAATTGTTTTGCTAGAACGGACTCCTGATCTCAGCCAAAAACATAGAAATTTTTTTTGATGGTGGATTTTATAAAAACATGGTGCAAATGATGGTGTATTTATAGACTTGTTTTTTTGCGTCCACTAATACTCCAGCGTCCACATGGACGCAAAATAAAGCACCAATTTTTCCGCCCTTATTTTAGCGTCCAGCTGATTTATTACTAATTAAAAAATATAAATATATAGCATCCACGTCGACGCTGATTTATTTCTAATTAAAGACATATTGAAAAATATTAATATTCGCATCCACATGAACGTGATTTATTTTTTATTAAAAAAAGATTCCAAAATATTAATATTAGCTTCCACGTGGATGCTGATATATTTTTGATTAAAAAATAATATATATATATATATATAATTATATATATATATATATTAGCGTCGACGTGGACGCTCATTTATTTCTAATTAAAAAATATTTCAAAATATTAATATTAACGTTCACGTGGGCGTTGATTTATTTCTAATTAAAAAATATTAATATTAGCATCCACGTGGATGCTGATTTATTTCTAATTAAAAAATATAAATATATAACATTCACGTGGACGCTGATTTAGTTTTCATTAAAAAATATAAATATTAGCGTGCACGTGAATGCTGATTTATTTATAATTAAAAAAATTGCAAAATTTTAATATTCGCGTCTACATGGACTCTGGTGTATTTTTCGCCAATTTTTCGCATGCAAATTAGTGTCCACATGGACGCTAAGAATTTGCGCCAATTTTTTGCATGCAAATTAGCGTCTAATCTGGCATTTGTGTAGCATATGATCATAGATACGTGGGTGAAAGAGTCTAATTGAGTGATGTTAATAAATAAATAAAAAGAAGGATAAGAGTGAAACCTTTCATCCCTTTTCAAAAAAAGAGAAAAAAATGTTAAGTGGTCTAAGCATATATTGCATAAATATTACGAAGAAAGATTTATTTGAGTTTTTAGGAGTATGAAAATACATGTTAAAGCTTGATTTAAATTTTTCTCAAGTCGACTGAGCTCGAATATTAGTAAAATAGTGTAATTTATTATTTTTTACTAATTAGTGAAAATGAAAATATTCTGAAAAGCTTTAAATAAATTTAATTCATAGATAAATTGAATGCTTAAATACGAACCGTCAACCGGCATCTAAACCTATAAAAGAATAGGGAAAAAGATGTTTAACCAAGCATAAAATTAAATTTTACTCCTTTCTTCACAATTTCAACCCATCTCTCCATCATTAATTATAAATATGACATTAAAATTAAAGATAACGGGCTCAGTCTGGCCCATTAAATAAAATTTTAAAACTGAAAATATTAAAAATAAATAGTTAAAAATCAAAAAAAATTAAATTAAATTAAAAACTGAAATTATTAAAAATAAAAAATTAAGCGGAAAACACTTAACATTTTTAGATAAATCAAAGGGAGACACAAGAAAAATTTTCGTCGGGACGACGGGAGCTCAGCTAGTCTATTCATAAATATGATTTTGGACTAAAATATATTCGTTTTATGAAATATAATTGATTATCTATTGAATTGTAAACACATATATGAGTTAATTTAATAAATAGACGAGTGATAATAGTGTAGTGAATATTGAATGACTAAAATAATTGCCCTAAAATAATTATGTAATATTATCAGAACATGAATATGCGTAAACTTGGCTTAGTGCGTCGATATCATCATCTACACTAATAATAGAATAGTGTCCACAACACATATATAGCGACAATATTTTTTTCGTCACTAAATCATGTATTTTCATCGCTGAATCAATTATGGAATAAGAAAAAATAGAAATAGGATAAAATAGAAATAAGACAAAATACGAAAAAATACCCATTTAAATTTTTTTAAAATTTAAAAATAAACATTCCAAAATCATTTTAAATTTAAAAATTAAACATTAAAATTAACAAAAAATTTACTCATTTAAAATTAAAAATTCATAATAGAATCATGACCGTATAATCAAATAGATGTTTTCGATTTTGCCCATACCTTTAATTTTTTAAGTTTAAATTTACAGAGACCTCACGTCTCAGACCACAAGCATCTGTTCCCCGCATTTCCGTCATTTCCGTCGGGAAGACGGGGCAGCCACTAGTTTTTCCTAATAGTTTCGAATTCTCACAAGGTAATAACTAATAACCAACTCTTGAAATTCCCTACCCCAACAAGTAAAAAATCAATTTTAATACAATTAAAATGTTCCAAGGATTGGAACATCAATTACTAAATTAAATTGATAAACGGCATATTACTAACAATGAAAAAAAAGCTTGAAGATGTTTAAATATTTAATAAAGTAGATTAATTACCTACAGAGACGCCAATATCAGTATCAGCAACTTGATTCTTCCTAAGCTTTCTCTCCAGATGAGCCGCAATCCAAATTGTCCCAAGCGGCCCCTTTTTCGCCAAAATAAACTGCGAATAAAACATTTCTCCTCTGAATTTATACCAAAACAGAAAACAAATCTACTCCTCCAGCAGAATCCCAATTCAGTGCTTCATTCAAGACAAACCACCACCAGCTGTGAACAAATTCCCCAAATTGGAAGCACGAGATCACTTCACCAAACAAACTCGAAGCTCCAATCAAACCTAAGATTGAGAAAATTCGAAATTCCCGAATTAGGTGAAAAAGCCCTAATTGCTATTTCAAGCTCCAAAATTGCACACACACCAGCGGGAATCGAGCTGACTGCTGCTCCAGTGGATCCGTCGAACGGCGCTCGGACGGACAAAGTCTTGAATAGCGGAGGAGAGAGAAAGTGAGAGAATTGAGGGACGACTAACCAAAGGGATCTGCTGCAGCGGGATAAGTTTTTCAGGAGCCCCGATTTTCAATTTCGGGGAAATTTGGCAGTGCAAAAAAGAATGAACGGCCACGATTTCACGATCGAGTTTTTGTTGTGTGGATGATAAGGTTTTGGCCGTTGGATTTGTTTGACCGAATGGAAAATTTGGGTTTAGACGGGTTTGGATTACGTGTCCGACTTACAACAACTTAATTACTACTTTGCTTCTTTCAATAAATACTAATTACTCCGTAATATATTACGGCTCGGATGTAAAACTAACTTTTAACCCTTTTTACAGTTATTGGTTAGAATTGAAGGAATTAAGATCTGGTGCTTAACCAACTATGATACACTCATTTCAACTATTTTATATTATTAAATTTCTTTAAAAAAATAGGAACAATTTATCTACGATTACATAGATCGGGATATAAATAAACATATTGTTACACGCTGCACTGAATCTGATTTTGGATCAAACTCCGAGTTGAGGTGTCATTTTCTGTTATTATTGTTTTTTTTATGAAAAGGTTATTCAAACCGCAAAACCAAGCCAAAAGAGGGGACATGAATCCCAGTCTTGACTAAGAAAGAAAAACTCGCGACGTCAGGGGAGCATAAAGAGTTCATGTGAGAAGCTACGTAATCAGAACAACAATAGAATCAAGACCCGCAAACTTGTACCTTACTTTTTGTATCACTATTAAGGTAAGGATCATCTTGAACCATTGACAAAATATAAAAAAACAAGCACACTGGGAATTTACAATGCATCCATTTTACTATACCATGCTAGAGATCAGACCTGGCTCAGATTGTTACAAAAGGATATGGGAGACAAAAGTAGAACCTCGGCTTACATTATTCAAAACCAAGGGCACAAAAGAGGAGTGTAGTATCTAAGGTAAGGGGCTTTTGGGCTCATCAGCAGTGCAAAGTTGGCAAGGTTGGGGATCAAAAATTTCAATACGAGCCACTTTCTTTGGAGGTTCAGGAGATACTTCATTTGGATTGATGTTGGTGGTTTTGGTTTCTGATGGGGGCAGGCACCTTTTCGAGAAGAAAGTAGTGATGGTCATCTTCTTTTTATTGCTAGCTTTATCAGCTGGTGGTTTCTCCAATGAGGCATTTTTAACTACATACCAGAATAAAATATTTTAATACAAGAACATCCTAACAGTGTTACAAATACAATTACAACTTGGCAATGATGAATTTATGTTACCTGTAGAAGGCGCTAACCCAAGATCATCAAGTACTTTCCTCTTAACCTGAATGAAATGACAGTGGTTTCAGTACCTATAGATAATCCACAAAGATATATGCTTGAGAAACTACAGCTAACTGTTGAACCAGCACGATTGTCATATTCACACCCAAATAAAATAACGAAAGCCCAGATAAAAACAGAGGAACAAATAACAAAACGTACTTGCCACCTATTATCAACAAAATCAGCCAACTGGCGCACTTTGGTTTTCAAAAGAGATTTTGGAACACTGGGAAAGCTTTGTTGTAAACCTTCAACTATCTTGGCCATACCCTGTGAGCCGCATTGTATTGAAGCAACCTGAAAATAGGGAATTTATTACCATGTCATATTTCATTGTTATGAAGGAATAAGATAAACAAAGATGTTGCATTCGTACGAAAACAGAAAGTCATCAGAATTTGCTACTCACAAATTTGGGCAAGTCTGCATCTGATATGACAGTAACTAATTTTTGTGTCGCATTTGCCTTGCTATCTGGAAGGCAACTCTCCTTATGATCAGTCTGAATCTCATCAACAATTGAGATCTCGATTTGCGAAAGGCCAGGGAATACAGACATGCTTAAAGCTTGCAAACACATCTGTTCGACTTTCTGAATACCACTTAGATCGCTGGCCTCTAACAATGGAACCTTCTCATGCATCAGATTTGAAATGAACAATGGTTGATTTTTCCGTAGTGCTTGTTCAGTCAGATTCTGTAAATATTTTTGGCGTCTCATCAGGACACACACTTCTTCGTTTTCTTCCTGCTGGGGACTAGATGATAAAACATCCTCAGCAGATATATCAGAAGCTATATGGTCATGAACACCCTGCAATTTTGTGATTAGTCACATCAGATAAATATGAAAATATTTTCACTCAAAAGTACAATCTTACTCGTAACAATTATGAATGTATTTATCAGCCTTTGCAAATATCAGAGGGTCATACAACCGCCACCAAAGACTTCCAAGTACAAAATCAACAGAGTTAATGTCAAGAAACATACTATACAAATAAAAGTTGGTTTAACACCATTCAGGTTTAGTATGCACTTGATTGGAGGCAGGAGCATCAAAAGTAAATTAGGAAGGTACCTCATTATCGGATAAATAACCATCAGGGACAAAGAATCCATCTTCACTTTCATCTTCTTCATCGGCTTTCCCATTTCCAGCTTCCAAAGACTCGTCTTCCTCGTCCTTCTCACAATCTGAAAGGCTTTCTCCAGGTTCTTCCTACTCATTAAGAAATCAATATATCAAACTATGAACGTAATCAAAACAAAGAGCATATAAAAAACTACAAACCTCTTCCCATTCTTCATCACTATCTACATCATAGTCCAAGTCTGGATCTTTCTTGAATGGATTGCGGGGTCCAATAATATTGCTGTGAATGTTCAAGAAGAATGCATGCTTATAACAACAAATACAATAATAATCAGCAAAGTTTGAAGGTTAAGAATTAGGAAACACCATTCTCCTAACTGTGTAGCAAAATGCATCATTTGTATCATCTCTAACAGATACCATTCAGTAACAATTACAAGTAGAGAGAATATACCTTTTCTTGGGCCACACCCCATAAAATGCAGGTCTGAAACTTTTATCAAACTGTAGTAACTGCTTCCTTCGAAGACCCTTCTGACTACCATAAACAACCTTATAAGCATCCACATTATTTTGGTTTTCTTCAGTCCCAGAACCTTCCATACTGACTGGTAGCTGTATGTCGACCGGATCATTCTCAGAAGCTATATCTTTAATGCTGGAAAGCTTAATCTCCTTTACTAATTCTGTCCTTGGCTTGCGTCGCAACCCCCAGTGTTGATTTCTATTGGTACGAATAGATTTTCCAAGTTTGTGCCATGAATCCATGTGTGACCTAAAATATACAGTATAGCTAAAGTTAGTTTTAGAAACAAACAGCTAAATACCAAGAAAAGTTGTGGCACAAACTTTTGAAGATTGCTTGCGGTGACATCGCTGCTTTGAGCCAATGCAGTATCCATGGACTGAATAACAGTTTCTGGAGCTTTTTGAATACTGATAGCAGAAAAACTGGCGTATGGAGCATCGGTTGAAGATTTATCATTCTGATTGATGCAATCTGTTTTCCTTTTCTTCAGAAATCGCTCCATTAGAGAGGCTTGCTTCTTCAGCGCATTTTGCTTTTTAAGCTCAGCACCTTCTTTTTCTCGACGACGCTGCTCTTTCTCAGCTTCATCCTGGAGCCTCTTTTGCTGTTTTCTAAGTTCAGCCTCTTCTCTCTCCCGCTGCCTTTCAGACTCTTCTTGCAGTTGCTTCTGCTCTTTTTCCTGAAGGATAGTTAATATGACAAAACAGCAGCAGCTTAGCTCAGAAATTTGTTGAGAGGATATATACAATGAGTTCAATACAAAAGCCTTACAAGTATATTATGCATGTCTCAGACCAAAAGTGAAGCATGTTAGATCTGCAGCAGTGGGAAGTTTACGGTATGTAGTGATAGCTTTAACTTACATGCAACATTTTCTCCTTTTGTGCTTCACGATCCATTCTTTTTTTCTTTTTCTCAAGCTCGCGCTTATTTTTTTCTAATTGCTTAACCATCAGTTTCTCTTTCTTGATAGCTTCCTTTTGACTCCTTGATTATATAATGCAAACATTGGTTAGCCAGAAGATTTTTGGACAAAGCAGACGATATTTAATGGAAGAAGCATTACTTACAATCCTGTATCATTCTTTACAAGCATGCCATCCACCAACAAACGGATATCGCCTTCATTTAAGACTTTACATAGCTTCTCTGACATTCTTGCTAGGTCCGTTTTAGAGGTCAAATTGTTCTCCTGATTTCGTAATACAGCCAAGAATCCTGAGATAGTATCATCATAGTTGGTCAATATCAATCTACAAAAGAATGTACAAACAAGGCACAACAGAAAACCAATTCCTGTACTTGAACTATTTATTTGGTAAAAATTTAACTAACATACGAAAATGAGGGTTATGTATCAGCGCAAACCATATTTTTTCTACTACATCATAAAAATAAACAGTGTACCTTGAAGGTTTAGAGCACAATCAGAAGCATGTGAACTTAATTGTGTTCATTATTACTGTTAAGTACTACAAAAATACTGGGAGAACTCACCAGAAACTGCAGTGATCCTCTCATGAATCTTTTTCCTACAAGTCCGTCTAACTTTCAGCATGATACGAGCAGATTTTGGCAGCATCTTTGTGTCCCTGGTCTGTTCAGTTGCATAATGATATCATTATAAGTACATAGCAAAAGAGGGGAAAAGAAGAGAGAACCAAGTCGTTAAAAAAGAAGCCCGGATGCATATTTGTTGACTGTAACGCACAACAAACCAAGAACCCACACTTAATGTAACTTCCAGCGATAGATTAAGTTTGAATTTTCATAATGAATGCTAAAACCTACTGAATTAAGCGAACCATACAGCTAATAAGACGGTAACACAATATTGAATCGCTTCCTCAAATATGCTAAATCCAAGCATTGAACTAAACTACATAAGAAAAAAAACAATCACCTCCCAGCACCAAAGGCAAGAATCGGAGTCATCCTCCAAAACATCAGCATCCTCATTCAAAACCCCATAAGCAATCCTCTGCCCCAGCAACACCACACTACTCTTAACAGACGCCATAGTCACACTAACCCCTTCTCGATTCTTCAACCTCTCAAAAACAAACTCCACCAGCTTGGACAACGGAAGCTGACTCTCCTCCAACAAACAAGCAATCAACCCATTACAACCCATCATCAACCCACATCCATCCAAATCCATCCCCTCCACCTTCGTCCCCAACACCTCTTTATAATACTTAAACAAACCCTTCATTTCCTCCTCCAATCCCTTAACCAGAATCTCCCTCTCTGCAACACTCGTAAAACCCGTCAAACCGCCTTCTCTCTTCCGCTTCAACATCTTCTTCTTCATCGACGGAGGTTGGAGCACTCGTTCGTCGTTCGCCGTCGCATCACCCATCGAAACCCTAAAAAGTACGAATTGGAATAGTACAATACAACAACTTGTACGAGTAGTAGTAGTAGTGGAGGTGGTGGACCGGAGATCCGATGATCGAATTGAGAGACGGAGTGTGCGAGATGAGATGAGATCCGCCGACCTGATTGATGTTGATGCAAAATGTTGGCGAGCGCGCGGACTTTAATTCTGGAATATGTCTATTTGCCGCTTCAATTTTCGTGAATGAAATTGATGGAAATTTTTACTTTATTTTATTTACCAAGTAAATAAAATAATCATTACTACTGTATAAAGTAATACTGGTTTGAGGATTTATTTTTGTTTAAAATATTGCATTTCCGTATTTATGACGTGATATAAAATGAAGAGGAAAATAATTTCTGTATATGTGTTCCCGCCAAGTGGGCCGGTGAAATGGAGGGATTTGAGCGCTTTATGTTGCCGCCGCTGTTTTTTCATCTTGGGCTGGGCTCAGCCCGGCATCATTCCTTTTTTCCACTTGCAAAGTGACATGAGCGTATTCCACTGTTTTTTTTTTGTAACGGGATCACAGTGTTTCACACTTTTACAGTTTACTACAGACTTATGGTCTGTTCTTTTGACATGAACTGAAATTGAACTGAACAAAAAATTTAAAATTAATTAATTAATTACATTTGCATATTATTTTTAATTTTAAAAAATAGTTT
>JAWWMW010000061.1:22216-43511 GCA_035048345.1 Echeveria elegans | reverse complement strand
ACTACACAAGTGTACTACACCCTTATTTATACTAGTGTATCTATTCATTAGATGACTAAGATTAATTTGATCCAATGGCTACAATTACTCAATCTACAATATTCTATCAATATATCTCCTAACTATCACTTCCATAAATATCTAGATTTATCCATAATATTGATTCTCTTCTTGGGCTTTTTTTCATGGACTTGGGCTTGTACTAATTTACTCCTAAATTAATTGGCACAATTAGGCATTATAAACTTAATAGTTTGAGCTTTTGCCTTGGAACCTCAAGGTCAAGGGTTCAAATCCAACCATGCATGACATGATTCTTCCCCACAAATTCATGTTGCATGGAATATTGTTATTCTTCTCACAATTGTGTGCAAGATTGTTATTTGTCCCGTTTGCATGGACTTGGTGATTCTTCCTCTTATAAGCGCAGGTGGAAATGTATTGATTGCTCTGAGCTTGTGGGGATTATTTGTGTGCGTATTGTCGATGATATTCGTTGAAGATTGATGAGTAAAGAAGTCGCATGCGATTATTGCTTAATTTGAAGTTCAGTGTACTAGTCAATGATATTAATTTTATACTAAATATTGTATACCCAATGTAACCCTATCAAAAAAAGATTTGAGTACTTGTGAACAAAGTCATGTTGGAGTTCTTACAAACACTACTTTTAGACTCAGACCGATATTTTTTATTTTTTAAAATTTAATTAAGTTTTATCATACTTGAGAGTTCATACGATCAAAAGTAAATTTATGAATCTAAGCCGATGTGGCATGTGTTAATTTAATTCATACATGTAGCATTTTTCTTGACACGGTAATCTTTCATGGGAACAGAACAACGTCACAATTCTTTTGTGAATGAGAGGAAAGATCCATGTCATAACAAACATATACACAACATACAACACATCTTCCTCGCCCTGAGAAACGGCAACAATGACAAGCTTCCTCGTGTCGAGAGAGAAAAGTCTCCAACACGGGAGAAGAAAAAAAAAGAGAATTGGTGGAGGCCAGGATCAAACCCTACACCTAACATTTTCATGTCATCAGACTTATTAAATTATTCCAATCCATTATTAAATTAAAAAAACCACCGTATCTTTACATTTTTTGAACAAAATCATCCGTAACTTCTTTTCTTTGCATAGAACCATCCCAAATTTTGTTAAAAGCCCAAGTTTGTTAAAAAAGCCTACCTAGCGTATTAAAATAAAGAACAGGATGCAAAAACCTTACTCCAACACATTCTTTAATTCGTCCCAAATTTTACAGAGAGAGAAAGTGAGTCCACAACAAATGACGCCTCCACTCCCGTCTCCGAATTCCCAAATCCCGTCTCCCGTCTCCGAATTCCAGCTCCAAGCGACCAAGCCTCCACTCATCTCGACATCTCTCGTGTCCAAATTCTTAAATCATGAGGCTAGCGATGGACATGATGGTGTTGTTCTCCAAACACGAGACCACGAGGCTGTAGGAGTTGAGCTTACCCGTGGAGGAGTTGGGGAGGTTGAGGTGAGGATTACTTGTGAGGATATATGTAGGTTTATTTTTTATGTTCTTTGAACTGGTAGAGTTCCTTTTGATAAATAATAAACTAGTTTTGTCATTGCTCAAGTTCTCTATTCTTGAATTTTTAGGAATTTTGTTTGAGAAAACTAGTGTGAAGAATGTTATTTTTGATTTTGGTGTTGTTGCTTTTTGGCAGATATATGGAGGTCCTTGTGAGTAGATGTCGGGCGGCACTGCCCCATTTTGCAACATTTGTTGGTGCTCCAGTGAAGATGATCTATATGTAATGCTTTGTATGCCCGCCCAAGCATGCAACCAGGGCTTACATGTGATGTCTTATTTTCCCCTTTCTTGCAAGGATGTCGTCGAATTTTGGTCATAAATTATTTTTATTAAAAATATACATAATCATTATACAGATCTCCCATTGGAGCATTTTCAGTTTTTCCTCATCTAAATTATACAAAACTAATATAAAAGTATATTTTACATGAGCATTTTACATATGCCCATTGGAGATGCTCTTAGGTTATTATGGTTAGAATTTTAAAGTATATTTTTCTACTTAATTTTCTTGTAAATTGAATTGAAGTTATAAATCACACTTTGCATAAAATAAAACTAAAATCATATAGAATTATAAATATGATATTTGAAAAGACAGTCCGGATTGGTTGGGTTATTGACTTATATTCTTAGGTCAAATGTTGGAGCTTCCCTGTAGAAAAGCTCAGTTTGTTCTTACTCTCACTAGCAACATCAAGAAGA
This sequence comes from Echeveria elegans, assembly GCA_035048345.1. Classification (NCBI taxonomy): domain Eukaryota; kingdom Viridiplantae; phylum Streptophyta; class Magnoliopsida; order Saxifragales; family Crassulaceae; genus Echeveria; species Echeveria elegans. The sequence goes on along the minus strand of JAWWMW010000061.1, from coordinate 41,229 downwards.
AAAGCGAAACTTCAACAAAATTGGGAAACCATGGAATGCAACCAGTAGCAAAATATGCAAAACCAAGTACACCAGGTATTTACAGTGCACACATTTAACATTTGTGAGACCAAACCTAGCCCAGATTGTGACACCGAATTGGATATGGATAACAAAAGTAAAACGTAGGCTTACATCTACAGGGTTATGCATCACGTTAGAAAATTAGAAGGCCAAATGCGGGATGTAGTAAGTAGTAATGCAAAGTCAAGGGCTTTTGGACTCATCAGCCGTGCAAAGTTGGCAGGGTTGGGGATCAAAATTTTCAATGCGAGTCACTTTCTTAGGAAGTTCAGGAGATACTTCATTTGGATTGATGTTGGTGGTTTTGGTTTCGGATGGAGGCAGGCACCTTTTCGAGAAGAATGTAGTGATGGTCATCTTCTTTTTATTGCAAGCTTTATCAGCTGGTGGTTTCTCCAAAGAGGCTTTTTTAACTGCATACCAAAATAAAATATGTTAAAACAAGAACAATCCATCAGTGTTACAACTTTGCAATGGTGAATATATGTTACCTGGAGAAGGTGCCAACCCAAGATCATCAAGTACTTCTTTCTTAACCTGAATGGAATTACAGTGGGTTCAGTAATATAGATAATACACAAAAATGTCCATTTGGGCAACTACATTAACTGTTCAACTAGCATGTTTGTCATTTACTCACCCCAAACAAAATAACCAACGCATGTGTCAGCCAAAAACACAGAAAAGAAATAATGAAACGTACCTGCCACCTGTTGTCAACAAAGTCAGATAACTGGCGCACTTTAGTTTTCAAAAGAGATTTTGGAACACTGGGAAAGCTTTGTTGTAGACCTTCAACTATCTTGGACATACCCTGTGAGCTGCATTGTATTGCAGCAACCTGAAAACGGAGAAGTTCACAGTCATGTCATATTTCATGTATACTTGAAGGAATACGAAAAATAAAGATGTTGCATTCTTCTGACAACAGATAGCCATCAGAATTTGCTGCTTACAAATTTGGGCAAATCTGCATCTGATATGGCAGTATTAACCGGTTTTGGTGCCGCATTTGCCTTGCTATCTGGAGTGCCACTCTCCATACAGTCGGTCTGAATCTCATCAACTATTGAGATCTCAATTGGCGAATGGCCTGAGAATACCAACATGCTTAAAGCTTGCAGACACATTTGTTCAACTTTCTGAATGCCACTAACGTCACTGGCCTCTAACAACGGAACTTTCTCATGCATCATATTTGAAATGAACAATGGTTGATTTTTCCGGAGTGCTTGTTCAGTCAGTTTCTGTAAATATTTTTGGTGTCTCATCAGGACACAAAATTCTTCATTTTCTTCCTGGCGGCAACTAGATGATACAAGTTACAACATCATCAGCAGATATATCAGACTCAGTTCGGTCTTGAACACCCTGCACAGTTGGTGGTGAGTCATATAGACAGACAATTCTTTTCATTAAAAAGTGCAGTTTTAATATATATATATGACTATATCTCTCAGCCTTTGCAAATATCGGAGGGTCATATGACTACTGCCAAAGACATCCAAGTACATTATAAATAGACTTAATGTCAAGAAACATACTACACAAATGAAAAATGATTTATGTATTTCAACATTCTGGTGTAAGTATGCATTTCATTGGAGGCAAGAGCATCACAAGTCAGTTAGGAATTACCTCATTATCTGATAAATAACCATCGGGGACAAAGAATCCATCTTCACTTTCATCTTCTTCCTCGGCATTCGCATTTCCAGCATCCAAAGAGTCGTCTTCCTCGTCCTTCTCACAATCTGAGAGGCTTTCTCCAGGTTCTTCCTATTCATTAAGAAATCAATATGTCAAATTATGGCCTTAATCAAACCGAAGAACATATGAAAAACCCCTAACCTCTTCCCATTCTTCATCACTATCCACCTCATAGTCCAAGTCTGGATCCTTCGTGAATGGATGGCGGGGTCCAATAATACCACTGTTATGTTCACAGAAAATGAAAACTTATCTAACAATGAATATAACATTCTATAGCGAAAGTTAACGGTTAAGTCAGAAAACACACCATTAACTGTGTAGCAAAATTCATAAATTGTATCATCTCTGACAGAGCACATTCAGTAACAATTACAAGTAGATAGTAAATATACCTTTTCTTGGGCCAGACCCCATAAAATGCAGGTCTGAAACTTTTATCAAACTGTAGTAACTGCTTCCTTCGAAGACCCTTCGGATTACCATAAACAACCTTATAACCATCCACATCACTTTTGTTTTCTTCAGACTCGGAACCTTCCATACTGTTTTCTAGCTGTCCGTGGATTGGATCATTCTCAGAAGCGATATCTTTACAACTGGAAAGCTTAATCTCCTTTATTAATTCAGTCCTTGGCTTGCGTCGCAGACCCCAGTGTTGATTTCTATTGGTACGAATAGACTTTCCAAGTTTGTGCCATGAATCCATGTGCGACCTATAAAACACAGTACACTTGAAGCTAGTTTTAGGACTTAAACAGCTAATTACAAGGAAAAGTTGTAGCACAAACTTTTGAAGGTTGCTTGCGCTGACATTAGTGCTTTGCGTGAATGCATTATCCATAGACTGAATAACAGATTCTGGAGCTTGTGTAATACTTGTAGCAGAAGAGCTGGCATATGAAGCATCGGTTGAAGATTTATCATTCTGATTGGTGTTATCTGTTTTTCTTTTCTTCAGAAATCGCTCCATCAGAGAGGCCTGCTTTTTTAAAGCAACTTGCTTTTTTAGCTCAGCGTCTTCTTTTTCTCGGCGACGCTGCTCTTTCTCAGCTTCATCCTGTAACCTCTTTTGCTGTTTTCTAAGTTCAGTCTCTTCTTTCTCCCGCTGCCTTTCAGACTCTTCTTGCAGCCGCTTCTGCTCTTTTTCCTGCAGGATAAGATGCCAAAAGAGCAGAAGCCAAGCTCAGAAATAGTGAAAAGAAATACATACCATGCATTAAATATAATAGCCTTACAAGCATGTTAGATCTACAACAATGGGAAGTTGGCATTATATAGTAACAGCTTTAGCTTACATGCAACATTTTCTCCTTTTGTGCTTCACGATTCATTCTTTTTTTCTCTTTCTCAAGCTCACGCTTATTTTTTTCTAGTTGCTTAACCATTTGTTTCTCTTCTTTGATAGCTTCCTTTTGACTCCTTGATTATATTATGCAAATATTGGTTAGACTGAATATGTTGCACAAAGCAGAAGATCGTTAATGGAAGAATCGTCACTTACAATTCTGTATCATTCTTCATCAGCATGCCATCCACTAAAGCACGGATATCCCCTTCATTTAAAACTTTACAGAGCTTCTCCGACATTCTCATCAGGTCTGTTTTAGAGCTCAAATCATTTTCTGGATTGCGTAATGCAGACAAGAATCCTGAGATAACATCACCACAATTGGTCATCTTCAACAGAAAGTATAAGCATGGCAGTAAAGAAAACAATTCCCCATTTTTGAACTAGTTGTTTGCTAACTTCCACTAACATGCACACATGAAAGTAATACAATGCAAACCATTTTGCATCATGACATCAGATATATAAACAGTGTACCTTGAAGGTGTGGAAACACCATTTGAATCGTTTAAATAACGTAAACCAGTTGCATCAAAACATAGATTAGAAAGCAATAAGTTATGCCCCATAGAATGGAAGTGGAACTCTATACATGATTTGTTACAATAATGACTTTTTTGTCTTCTGGAATATGGATATCCAAGAGCATGTTATTTACTAATAAAAACAGAATGAAATATAGAGCATAACTTGATCAGCATCAAGAACATTAAACAAAGTTTAGGAAGAGAAAACTTAAGTAACCCCATCAATTAAGGTTAATTGTGTTCATTACAAGTGTCCAATATAATTGTTTTGTACTGACAACATAACCCTATAACTCACCAGAAACTGCAGTGATCCTCTCGTGAATCTTTTTCCTACAAGTGCGTCTAACTTTCAGCACGATACGAGCACATTTCGGCAGCATCTTCAAGTCCCTGTTCTGTTCAATTGCACAATGATACCATGATAAGTACATAGCTAAAAAAAATAAGTAAAAAATTAAGAGAGAACCAAGGTGTTAAAAACGAAGATCCAGACGCATATTTGTTGACAGTAACATGCGTCAAACTCAGATGCATTACATTAAGTTTGATCTTTCATGTATCCGAAATAAGAGAGACTAAAACCTACCAAATCAAGCAACCCGCACAGCTAATAAGATGGCAACACGATATATAGTCACTTCCTTAACTACGCTAAATCCAACCGTCAAACTGATTGCACAAGACACATCAATTACCTCCCAGCACCAAAGGCAAGAATCCGACTCATCCTCCAAAACATCAGCATCCTCATTCAAAACCCCATAAGCAATCCGTTGCCCCAACAGCACCACACTACTCTTAACAGACGCCATACTCAAACTAACCCCATCTCTCCCCTTGAGCCTCTCGTAAACATACTCAACCAGCTTTGACAACGGAAGCTGACTCTCTTCCAACAAACAAGCAATCAACCCATTACAACCCATCATAAACCCAAACCTATCCAACTCCATCCCTTCCACCTTCATCCCCAACACTTCCTTATAGTACTTAAACAAACCCTCCATTTCCTCCTCCAAACATTTAGCCACAATCTCCCTCTCTGCAGCACTCGTGAACCCTGTCAAACCTCCGCCTCTCTTCCGCTTTAGAGTCTTCTTCTTCATCGACGGTGGCTGAAGCGCTTGTTCTTCGACCGAGATCGGCATCGCCGTCACCGTAGACTCCCTCATCGAAACCCTAATTCAGATTATTACGAAATGGATGCAAACAAAACAAGAACAAGTGACGATTCGAACTGAGAGACGGAGTGTGTATGAGATGAGATTCCAATCGACCGCACCGTGTGGTGAATTGATTGATGTGACGTCGATGCGGAATGCGCGCGGGGGTTAATCTAGAGAAAATGTGTATTTGCCGCTTCGTTTTTGGTCGATGAAAATAATGGAATTTCTTTCATTTATTTTATTGACCAAAATGAATAAATAAATCATGTAAAAATAGAAAATGATTTTGTTTTCTTTATTCAGGCCTGTTGGTTTTTTGATTAAAATATTACTCCGTAATTATGTCGTGAAAATAAAATGAAGAGGAAAATAATTTCAGTTTTAGGGGTTTCCCGCCAAGTGGGCCGATGGAAATGTGGGATTTAAGCGTTTTATCATTTATGTTACCGCCACTGCTTTTTTTTTTTTTTCATCTTGGGCCGGGCTTAGCATGGGTTGCCAGCCGATGACAATGGTTTCCGAATCGGTCCGTTAACCTGAACCGTCAGGGGAGTTTTACAGGTGGCTCGCCCAAGTCGGTCCGAATTTAATCCAAGTACTATTTGCTGTGGTTTTTTGTTTTACATATTTCGTTTTTGGACCGTCACTTTAAAAATTTATGTTTTCTTAAATTTTTAGTCATTTTCTTACTTTATATCTCACAATAGCTCTTTTTTCTCATATTTTTATTACTCCCTTCGTACATTTTTAAACTTTCTATTTGAGTTGATGATACGATAATTAAATAATAAATGAGGGTGTGAAATTCAAAATAAGATAAAAGTAAAGTAAAAAATATATAAAGTAGGAAAGAGAATGTATTGTGAGAGTGAATTAATTGATATAAAAAGAAATAGAAATTTTTTTAAGGAACATTCAAATAGAAAAGAAATAAGAATAAAAAAGGACAGATCATTTCTCAAAAATTGTGACAACTCACACTAGAAGAACATTTCAAATATAGTAGATTTTGAAACCAAAGAAAAATAACACAAATATAGAAAACTACTACTTCTTTCGTTCTGAAATGATTTTCATGTTTGGGTTGTTACATTTTGGATTATTGCACATTTTTTTAAGAAATAATAAGAGTATGAAAGATAAATAAGATAAAGTAAATGAATTGAGAATAAATTATAGAAGAGAGTGATATGTGAGAGATAAAATAAAAAAATTAATTAATCGAAATAAAAATAGAAAGAATAAAAAGGACATATGGAAAGTATAATTTAGACAGAATAATAGGGAAACAAATAATCGGGAAAAAAATAGGGAATTACTTAATTGAAAAGTAAGACGAGAGAGAAAGAAAGCATGAAGCATATTCACGTCTCTTCTCCATCAGGCTTCATCATCATCTTCTTCCTCTACCGACTTTTCTCCTCTTCTTCCCTTCTCCAACCACCGCTAGCTGCCGTCCTCCCTCACCACCACCACCACCACCACCCTATCCCTTTATCAAATCTTTCTTAATACTTTGCCTCTTTCGAATCGATTCAGATCGCGGACCCCACTGTTATAGGGTTTCGCTACTGTGCCAAGCGGAGTAGTTCGGTTGGTTATAATCTTAAGTTGATTTGGTACTTTCTGCTGTTGGTGATGGATTCCGAGGACGATATGCTCGATGCCGAGTCCGTTGATGAGGATTTCTACAGTGGTCTCGACAGCGACGTTGATGTTGCTGTTGCTGATGATGATTATGAGTTCGGTGATAACAATTCGGATGACTCGGATGATTTTATATCCAGTCGCAACCAGGTCCATATTTATTTGTGCTCTTGTATTGTCTGTGTGAGTGCCTTTTGTTGTATGTGTTTTGGTATTAATTTGCTTGTTTACTAGTAGCTGAATTTTAAAGTATCAATTTTTCCTGACGAGGTTGGGGAAATTGTGTGTTCTATGTATGCGTTTAATGTTTATACACACAGTTGATCAGTTGAAAATAGATGTAAGCGCATCGGTTCGTATCAAACTATCAAAGACGATTCATAGAATATTAGTACAGCCCGTAGAAAGATCAGTGGATGTGTGTTTTACTTGTCAGGCTTCCTCAATCCCAATACCTAAATTTAAAACAACAGTTTGTATAATAAGACGGATCTGTTTAAAACAACTTGTCAGGCTGATTTTTTATGGTGTATTGCATCGTATAACATCTTCTACCTGATGCTTGATCGCAGCCCAATTTTACTGTTCTAAGTGAAGATGACATCAAAGACAGGCAAGAAAATGATATCATAAGAGTATCGGCCGTGCTTTCTATTCCAAGTGTCGAAGCTAGTATTTTACTTCGCCATTACCATTGGTATATAAATCTGACTAATCTTTTGATTTAAGTTCCTGCTTTTAGTTGAGACTTGAGAGCCTTATACAATTTGAGTTTGCAGGAGTGTAAGTAAGTTGCATGATGAATGGTTTGCAGATGAAGAAAAGGTCCGCAGATCTGTTGGCTTGTTGGAAAGGCCAGTCGTTCAGATCTCAAATTCAAACAAAGTGCGCATACCTGCTTCTGTGCCTCATTAAAAAAAATTATTTGGTCTCTTGACGTTTGTTACTTTGCTATCTAAATTTGTCTTATATCTTGTACAAGTTTTGATTCAAGCTTGTGCCTGTACATTGCATGCGTCAAATGTAAATTTTGAATGAGATTTTATAGAAACGTACTAAGTTGATCTTGTTGAATCTTGAATGCGACAATGGACTATCTTTTTGCACCTAGAATTGTGGTATAGTGTGTATGGGATTGGAGACTATAAATGGTAGCTTATGCCTTAAGGTTACCGAATATCAGTTTCACTTGTCATTGACTGCATCCGTGTTTGATTACTTGCTTTTGAAAATTTCTGGGAAGTTGTTCCATTCGGTAATAGTTTTCCGGTTTTAACATTGTTGCAGTTGACATGTGGAATATGCTTCGACATTTTTTCACGTGAGAATATTAAGTCTACTGCATGTGGTCATCCGTTTTGTTCCGAGTGCTGGAGAGGTATAGTCGTGTTTACTAGATTTGTTACTCAATGAACTGTGTTCATGTACATTTTCATGAAACACATTTAAATATCAAGTTTTATGACAGTTAAATATTTGTTACTCAATGACCATATCAAGTTAACCCTGACCTTGGTGGTAATGGGTTAACAATTAGTTTACAATTCGTTTTGGCAGGGTTTTTTATGCCTCATGCAGATTAACTGTGATAGATAGGTGGCCATTGATCCCTTCCGCTGAAGGGTTTATGACTTTGCGTTAGTTATAAGAAATCTTCAATCCTATTTCTATGAGTTGTACATGTTGTATTTTTGTGTATTCGGTTGAGTGCAGAGTGAAATATCATGATCGTGCATTGTAATTTTTAATGATACTTTTCCGGTCATTCGTTTCTAGGCTATATTAGCACTGCTATCAATGATGGACCTGGATGTTTAATGCTGCACTGCCCTGATCCGTCTTGTGTTGCTGCTGTTGACCAAGACATGATAGATAATTTGGTTTCTAAAGAGGACATAGAAAAATACTACTGTTATCTACGAAGATCTTACGTCGAAGACAATAGGAAGGTAGGTCTACTGTGAAGCATTTACATGCAATCACATTGTTTTTTCATGTTAAAGAGTAAAGACTTGCTGTAGAAACTATCGTCCGAGCAACAGACCACAGTTCAGTCCAATTTTCTGAATTACATATTCAGAGATGCTTCCGTATGAACTGTAACACTCCTGGATTAGTTTGTGACCATGCTGATGGGATGCTCAACTTATGGTTGTTATCGTTATTTCTGCAGACCAAATGGTGTCCAGCTCCTGGTTGTGTTTATGCTGTAGAGTTCGTTGCTGGCAGTGGAAGTTATGATGTTTCTTGCCGCTGCTCATATGGCTTTTGCTGGAGTGTAAGTGCCCTATGATGCATGCAAAATTGTTATGAAATTTTTCTTTCTTTCTATCTGGAATTGAAGTTGCTTGTGTTCCATCCTCAACTGAATTGAAGCTTAGCAAGTACGTATTTTTTTATATAACTAGTGTACTGAGGAAGCCCATAGGCCAGTTGATTGTGCGACAGTCACAAAGTGGATCTTGAAGAATAGTGCTGAGTCTGAGAACATGAACTGGTATGTCTATGTCATAGATTTTGTGCTGTCATTCTCACTTAAATCTGAGGAAAATTCATGTGGCTGGTATTACTGTTACATCTACCTCGGAGTTTTCTGTATGACTTGCATTGACTGTTTTTTCTATTTATACGCAAATGATAGTGAACCGTGGTTATATTATTAAATATAGCATTGGGATACACTATCCAGTATGTGAAATAAAACTCCTTAATAGGCTAATAAAATATTTTTGTACTCTGATTTGTAGACTTGAGTTGTCTCATGAATGTCTTCAGCGAGCTCGTAGCTCTTTCAGCATTTCTCCAGACAATTTTTTACTCAGTTGCATCGTTCACTCATATCGCTATCATAAATCTGGTTATAAACCACTTTATTATGCATGTCATTCTCACTTGAAGCTGCTGTTTGTCTTTAATGGAGTATAACTATATGCCATCTTTACTCAGAGGGATCGTTCGCTCGTATCGGTATCATAATTCCGTTTCCCTTATTTTTTTTGATAAATTGCAGGATATTAGCTAATTCGAAGCCATGTCCAAAATGCAAAAGGCCGATCGAGAAAAATTTAGGCTGCATGCACATCACATGTACACCACCGTGTAAATTTGAGTTCTGTTGGTGAGATTCTTTTGCATTTTCAGTTGACTTTTGGGTTTATTTGGCTAGTTTTCTGAAGTAGAAATTTGTATTTGCTATTGTAGAGCACTTTTTATTTGATGCTGAAAGAGAGGATGTACCTACATAATATTCAGTTCTCTAGTGTTTAAACGTGCAACTATGACCTTAGGATCACCCTAGTTTGCTGGAATTACGTCTTCCTTTGACATCTCTTTTCTAGGAAGATAAGAGAAGCACATTTGAATAATCGATGCTGAACAAGGGTCTGTTCGTTTGGGATTAAATTTCGAGTTTTCAAGTCAAGCCAAGTTTAGTCGAGTCATGTTTTTAAGTGTACTTCTCTAGTCTTTAAGAAATGACCTGTATTTTTTCCATTGTCTTATGAACCCTAGCCAGTTTCTGATATTTCCTATTCAAATGAAAGTGTAAAAGGCTCTGACTATGACGTTTCAGTCCCCGAAGTGTATTTTTTTAACTTTTGAACTAGTACCAATGATTACACTTAAAATAAATAGAATTTTTTTGGACTCCTTAATACCTCAATTACGGCGCAGCAGATGAAGTGGTGGTGAAATTGCGTAAAACATGTCAAAAATCAACCTATCTCTTAGCCTGAAGTTATTCTCTTAAAACGTCAGATAACAGTGGCCTGCCTTTTGTATAGTGTACATTATATGTGTACATGCGGCTGGCTTCCGATTTGTTAATTATTGTCCTATGCAATTCAGATCTTCAAGTCAGTGTTTGACATTATTTCAAACAGATACCTCGTTTGCTACTTGAACCGTTCCCATATACAAGATAATTATAAGAGGAGCGAGAGCATGAATTTGTTTCGTATGTATTGATTGCTGCAGGCTCTGCCTCGGTGCGTGGTCAGAACATGGGGAAAGAACAGGTGGTTTCTATGCATGTAACCGTTATGAGACAGCAAAGCAAGAGGGATTGGTATATGATATGGTTTAAATATAGTTGTTATCATACTACTGGCGGTACTGCCAAACTGATTCTGCATTTCTGGTTTCCTTTTCCTGTTTCAAGTATGACGAGGATGAGAAAAGAAGGGAGATGGCCAAGAATTCGCTAGAAAGATACACACATTATTATGAGCGCTGGGCAAGCAATCAGACGGTATGTCCACATGTTGTATTCTTGTATTTTTCCTGTTTTGTGCTTCATCTTTTTATTTTATGAAGTTACTCGTCCTCCCAATATCATCTACACTTCGTTGCTTGATTTTCGGTCTCCTTTCGCTCGTTGATAGTCTGATAAGTTGTCTTGAGCACCTGAAAATAATTTTCCTCTCTTACATAAAAGTAATCTATACTGTAATAACCCTGGATACACATGACTCTAGCCGTAAATGCAAAGCGCAACCCTGTGTGCGCCTTAAATTCAAATAGAATGCTTTGTCTCTTGAATTGAAGCTAATTCTGATCTCCTTTTCTTGTTTGCATGTAGAACTCCTACTGTTAATTAATATTCTCTTGTGTTCTCTTAGTTGAAGAAATCCAATGTAGCTATCGTCTCATTAATTCTCGCAGACTAAAAGGTTTTGTGTTAAGAAGTCAATTTTTTGTTTACAATTTAGAGTAGTTGAACAACCACTTCAACGCATATCGCCGGATGTGGTAAGACCTGGGATTGATTATCCTATACTTCGCTTGTGTTAAATTAGATATTTTTTCCGTGGGTTTTGTAAGTAAGTTAGTTTTGCAGATGATTGTTGTCGAGTAATAGTAAGAAGCATGCTGTAAAAGTTAATTCATATGGTATTTTCACTGCAGTCAAGACAAAAAGCTCTTTCGGATCTACACCATATGCAAACTGTGCAAGTAAGTTAACATTTTCAATCTCCTTCCATTTCTGTGTTTATTTCTCAGTGGCACATAACCTTTCAATAGCATTCTGTGACCCCTTGGAATGGCATCTAACTGAGAGTTATCTGAATGTTTGGCCAGAGCTAACCAGTTGCATTTATCTTTGTGCTAAATAATAAGTGTATCTCTACGATCACTTGACACTCAGTTGATGAAAATTTGAATTTTGCATCAGGAAATGTTTACTTAGTGAACAAAAAGACTAATTAAACAAATAATACTCTAATCAGAAATCCTTGTTGAAAGAAAGCAGCTGAGCTAAGCACATCACTATAAAAATAGGGTATTGGTAACTTTCTTGATATTGACAGTAGTTTTTTCGTAGCTGGAAAAGTTGAGTGATATACAATGCCAACCAGAGTCTCAGCTCAAGTTTGTGATTGAGGCATGGCAGCAGGTAAATTGAAATTGATACTCACTTAAAGACAATAATGCCAGTGCAATAAAATAAATGTAGTTCTTAATTCACTTTTCCTGTAGATAGTGGAATGCAGACGTGTTTTGAAGTGGACATATGCCTATGGGTATTATTTGGCAGGGCATGAGCAAGCAAAAAAGCAGTTCTTTGAATATGTACAAGGTATGCATGACATGTGTTCACCGAGTTTTCTTTTTTACTTTTCATATCTGAAGGTGATATCATCATTACAAAGGTGAGGCGGAGTCTGGATTAGAACGTCTTCATCAGTGTGCCGAGAAAGAGCTCCAGATCTACATCAATGCAGAGGGTCCTTCAAAAGAATTTAATGACTTCAAGACAAAATTGGCTGGACTGACTAGGTATAGTTGTAACTTAAGGTTTCTAGTGGATAATATTTAAACAATCCTTTAAACGTAAAAAATAATTTACGTCATTATACTGTTGCCACTTGAAACTTCTGCCCACATCATATCTTAGACAACGTAAGGTTTTTCCTTTCATATCTGTATGACACTTTGTTTTGGAATTTACCAGTGTGACACGCAATTACTTTGAAAACTTAGTTCGTGCGTTGGAGAGTGGTCTGTCTGATGTGGATAGTCATGGTACATCAAGCAAAGCTGTTACCAGCTCTAAATCTCTGAAGTCGCGAGGTGCAAGAGGCAAGGGAACTGTATCATCCAAGTGAAATGGTGCAAGCGGAAAATCCAGAAGATGCTTAGTCACTGGTGTTGCGATCGTTGCACTCTCATTTAAAGCACAAGCGTACTAACACCTGCTTAATCCTGCTGCCCACATTCACGGAAAATGGCTCAAGAGATGATTCGCTACAAAAACACGTCAATGAGTTATTCCCAGTACAGATGGAAATACTTCATTCATGTACAACACTCAAGATGTAATTCATTCTGTTTTCAGATTAGATATTCTAAACGGAATGTAGCAGGCAAACAATCTGTAGGTGCAATTCCAATGTGTTATATAACATCTATATTGTACATAGTCTGTGTGCTTTGTTACTTGGTTAATGTTCCATGCATTCATTGCTGTCCGGACTGGAAATACCATGAGCGGTGTTTCGCAGTTTGAGTTTGTGTTTACATTATGTTATCATGATAATATGTAATTGTTTTACGCAGTTCAGAACAAAATGTGGAAAAAAGTGGCGGAGCATTATTGTGGTCAGGCTCTGGCATCAAGCATTGGCACTAGACCTGTCATGCCCACTACCCGCCCATTTAATACCTTACCCTTTAATACCCTTACTTTTAAATACCTTACATTTAATACCAAATCTTAAACATCAGCATTCAGACGGAATCAAATTCTTCAAATAATTAAAGTAGACTAAATTATAGTGGCTCTAAAGCCCTTACCTTTTTGATAGAGAAGAGGACAGTAAAAGGTGACCTTACCCTTTTGATATCTTCCCACTAAAGCCCTTACCCTTATATACCCTTACCCTCTTTTACCCTCTAGTCACCTACCCACTTCCTATCCTTACCCTACCCACCACCCTTTTTGACACCTTTAATTGACACTAGCACTAGCAGGTCAGCATAACCTAGTTTTTGATAAAATATAATTATAAGAGTAAATAACATCTAAGGTTTAACCATCGCTATAAATTTTCTTTTCACGTATATAAAATTTAAAGTTAATAAATCATTACTTTTATTAATATAAAAAAAATTAATTTTTTTTAAAGAATAGAAAAAAATTAAAAAAATATACATGATATATATAACATTGTTTGATTGTGGTTCATAATGAAATTTTGCATTATTAAAAAAATTCAATTTTTAAAAAGTATATTATTTAAACAAGATATAATAGTTTTCAAAAAAAATTCATTCAAAAAACTAAAAATTAAGGTTTAATAGGTTTTATACTATTTTAAATTTAATCTAATTTCTTTCAGTGTATATATATTTTTAATTTTTAAATTTAAAAAAAAAATTAATATTAACAAAGGTGGTGACTTGTTAACTTAATTTTATATAGGTGGTTAAATGAATTTTTTATAGTGATAGTTAAGTAAAAAATGACTTATAATAATGGTTAAACGCAAGTTACTGTGATTATAAAAAACACGAAAATAGTGTTAACAAAATACAAAACGCAAATTTGTCAAAACACAACGAGCAAATGGAAAAGCAGGACAGCATTCACATCTTAAGCAATTAAGAATGGCAGGACAGTAAGCATGAAGTCCTCATAAGCAAAGGTAGCAGAACCAGAGTAGGAGGTGTCTTTCTCTTTGAATTTCTCTGTCAGTCCCTAAAGCACCAAACAAACACGAGTTAAAATGTTAAATACCAATGGTTAACAGTTAACTGAGTCAGATTGTTGCCACAGTCCAAGGGATACTGTCTAAAGAGTAAAGACCCTTTAGGTGCTTACTGCTTAGTGAAGTCAAGCATGCTGTATGAAAATCAACCTGAACTGGACCCTCAAACCTTAACTAACAAAGCATTCACAGAAAAGGACAGAGCAGAAGGATACTGAGACAAAGTGACAGCACATCTCGACTCTTTCAGTGACATAAACAATTAGGAATTTCATACAAATTAAGTAGATCAACCCAGGGGCAATAAGAAATATTTAAATTTTAAATCAATAGGTTGTGAGAATACCTTAACTGTGAGACAACACCTGCAATATGCAAGAAAGGGAACAGGTTATAAATTCCTTTTCACAGAGGTTAATAACGGAAGAAGATGGGGGCGTAAAAACAGATATACAAAAATGTTGAAGTTATAACAGGTACTCAAGTACTCACTCGATGAAGTTATCGTACTCAATCACGCTATTCTTCCCTCCAGTTTTGTCAAACTTCAACACTAGTAAATCCAAAACAACGGGAGACACTGAAAATCCAAAGCTAAGAAGAGCCTCCCGCAACTCATGAGGGTCAATACGACCGCTTCTGTCCCGGTCAAATCTGTCAAAAATTGACTGAAAAACACACAAACAGTCAGAACACACATAACAACAAACAAATAAAAAACAAACTACGAATCACATATTTCGATCTTCCTTACCCTCCAGCTCTGAAGACTATAAAAGACTTGCGAGAACTCTTTAGGCCCTGTCGACACAAATCACGTAAGTCAACTCGACAACTCATTATCAGTTTCCATTCGGTTCGATAAAAAAAACACATCAAATGATATGATACAACTGATTGTACAAAAAAGGATCAAGAAATCGTAACCAAGTTACCGATCTTCCTGGAGTTGGAATTAGTGAAGAGATACATAAGCAGATGAACAGTCCGCAAGCTGAAGGTCTGATTATAACCAGACAAAGCCCCTTGCAACTCCTTATCATCAATAAAACCACTTCTATCCTTATCCGCCAGTTGAAAACACGCCACCACACTCGGATCAGTTCCTGGCGGAAACACGGACGGCATCAGCGACGTAAACAGATTCTGCTGTTGTCCACCGTACGGAGACGCCGTCAGATTATACTGAGACGATGGCGGCGGTCCTACATGAGACACGTGCTGAACGTTCGATCCGCCATAAGGAGCCGGTGGTGCGCCGTAAGGTGAGGGTGAGTGGTGCTGCTGGTTAGGGTTTGGTGGTGGTGGACCGTAACCGTAGTTGGGAGGAGGATGGCCGGACATGGTCGATTGATTGATTGATTTGATTGAAATTGCAGCGATTGAGAAATCACAAAAGCTTTTGAAAAGGAACAAGCAGAGGAGAAGGTCAACATCAACGGTCAACGCACACACGCCACAACGCAACTGCAACGTGGCCAGCGATCGAACGCGCCAGGCAGAGTGTTTTTATTTTAATTATTCAATTCTGTACTATTGGATCAAATACAATAATAACACCAACATGAATTTCACTAACAAATGTCACGTGTCTTAAATCATTCTAATATGATCTACTATCTTATCGTCCGTCGTACCGATGGAAATGAAACATACTAATCATTATATTTATTACATTAATTTGAAAGAATATATGATTATATATTTTAAATACTTTGTTCAATAATCGATAAAATATGATAAAATACGTTCAACAGTCGTCTCGAATGTAGAATCTAGCCGGTCAAATACGATTAATAGTTGGTCAAATATACGATCAAATAGAAAAATGATGATATGATTTGTAATAAGTGTGAGAAGATATGAATATATTCAGAATCATATATAAGTGTTGATGGTGTAGATATGACAAAACTAATTTTATTTTATGTATAGATTCTCATGTATCAATAGATGCATGCGTGTCACTCAATCTCATCCGATTTATGATTGTATAAAATTAAAAGGACGCGTCTGAATAAATCTCTAAGAAAAAATGTACTGACAATCGATGTATTTTCTCTTTGCAACATCAACATAAGATAGGTTGCTTTGGGGGCGCGACAGTGATCTATGTTGCTGCGAATGTAGCCACGAAGGCATAAAATCAGATTTTGATCCTCCGAGAATGACACATTCAATCACTCGAGGAAGTTTTAACGAGAAAGATAGTGCAGGGGAAACCCTTAATGACAAATGTTCTACGCATAACCAGAACTGACTGATAACGAGATGAAGTTCCCAAAATTCATTGCAGACACATGTAATATCACCATCTACCGCAAATGACCAACTTTCAGTCTTCATCGTGATCCTCCTGTTACATTAACAACAATTTAACATCTACCCTTTTCTGCACTGAAACAGATGGAATCTAATGTCCGCAGATTCTGCCACGCCAGAGCAAAATAGAAAAAGAAAAACTGTGAAATAAACTTGACTTATTAGGGAAAGAAAACTATACAATCCATTCGTTTCCTGAAGTTGTAGGATTCATTCATCTTTTGCCAACTAGATAATCATTCCCAGTCCTCCTCCCCGATCCATCCACTCACCCAGCGATACTTTTAGATCATATGATGCATGTATTTCCAAGTTTCGTACCAAACCGTGAAGGGCTGGTTTACTGCAGCTGTCATGTGTTGTTATTAGGAACATTTCCTAGTTGTCTTAAATTTGGAACACCAGTTGACACCCAGCTGGTGCAGCCTGAATCCTGATCGTATCCTCCACCTTTACACATCTGCTGCTGCTGTAAGTAGTGAAGACTTCTAGCTTGATTGTATGTATTAGTAATCCCATACAAGTTCTCTGTTCCATAACCAGAGGCTTTCGCGACACTGTTGTTTTCTACACACAAAGTGGATCAAAGTGGTACATTAAGTCCCGGAGAAAACAACACTAACTAAATGTATGTATTGAGATTGTAAACTTTGTATGTACCTTCATTTCCCATTAGTCTACTTCCAACTGGCATGACGAATCCATTGTTTATATTCACACTCGCACCGTATCCACCTGAGCTTCCATACCCATTACCTTCACCATTTCCATAAATAACTGAGTTAGACCCGGAGCTGTGTTCCATGGATGAAGACCCAAGGCTCATCAAATTATGCAGCACTGAAGTACTTGATGGCTGCTGGAAGAAGTTATGAGTCGCGCCATTTCCCAACTGAAGATGATGAAGATCCTGATAACCTTGATTAGTAGTTGCGCCCTGATCAGACGTAGAATCCTGTTCTTGCTTACACCAAACTCTATCATAAAAAGAGTAATTCTGATGCATGGATGTATTGTTATAAGGTGGATGGTGGAAGGCTATTGTAGGCCATTGCGCACTGCTGCCATAGCTCATTCCATCACTCAAACGGAACCCAAGGTTATCGTTGTTTAAAGCTGCAGCCGCTGCTGCACTTTGAGAGATTAGACCTTCCATGGTAGATGTCATCTCCATTGCTTGCTCTGCATCTTTGAGATGCTTCGCTGCACCACCTATAGGCAATGTGTCACTCTCGAGAATGCTGTTGACATCATACGGGCTCATTTCAAAGTTAGTCACTGCGTTTAGTCCACGGAATTTGATCGCTGCTATGTCATACGCCTCTGCTGCTTCCTCTTGAGTACCTACAAGACAAAATATCCCAACTTCAACTTCCTAAACAGAGTAGAAGCATAGAAAACAGAACATCCTGTAATTACATATTGAACTGATTCGGGAACGTACTGAAAGTTCCAAGGTAAAGATCCTTGTTTCCTGCAACTCGGCCAATTCGAGCCTGCCATCTTCCATGCTGGTGATGCCTGCATTCATACATTGTTTTCTATTCATCATTTATACATAAATATAACTTGATTAACAACTCCTGGGATTTTCATTAACTGACCCATTTTGTTTATTGAAGTTTTATGTATACCTGGTAACTCCACGATAAATTGACGCACCACGAGAGAATCCACTGCTCTTCCTAGATGATATTTAAACAGAAACCAATTAGGTTGCGGAAAAAGGTAAGATGAAACTTGGGATGTACACATTTTGATAGTTTTGTACATAGGGTGTGTGCATGTGTGTGTTTACCTCCGAAGAGAAGCAACATATTCTTGTCTTGTCATGTGTTTCATTACTTCAAGCTCCTTCTCATAACTGCTGATCTGAAGTTCCATTGTTCGCAAAGGTTCATACACAAATCGATAAACTTAAATGAATAGGGAAGATTCAACCAGATATCTACTATAATAATAGAATTCAATCCACAACACACAAACACCCACGAAAAAATTTCGTCCTTAAAGTCCGAATTTTCGTCGCTAAAGATTATAAGATAAGATAATAAAATAAAATAAGAATAAAGACAAGACAAAACAAAACAAAACTTCATTTGACAAAATGCCCCTCCCTATACTTTTATTTACACCAACGTCATTCACACGTATTTGTTCCTATTATTTCGTATTTGACCGTATTTGTCTATATTTGTTTGTATATGACTTTATATAAATATATGTGACAGTATATTTGACAAGTTTTAATTGTATTATCGGGGTTTCTGCCTTCTTAGACTGTATTTTACCGTTATTTGTTATATACACTAATAATAGGATAGTGTCCACAACACACATATTTCGTCGCTAAATCATGTATTTACGTCCCTGAATCAATATGGAATAAGACAAAATAGGAATATGACAAAATAGTAATACGTCAAAATATGAAAAATATACTCATTTAAAATTTTAAAAATTTTAAAAATAAACATTCCAAAATCATTTTAAATTTAAAAATTAAACATTAAAA
>JAWWMW010000061.1:0-22116 GCA_035048345.1 Echeveria elegans | reverse complement strand
TCTACCCATAATTTTTTTTTCTCACAATTACATTCTCTCTCCAATCTATTTATTTTTTATTCATTCTCTTTCATACTTTTTATAATATATTCACTTTCACTCACTTTTTATTTTATTTTTCTATTTTTATCTCACATAGTTTAAATCCTTTTTAAAAATCGTGATAATTATCAAACAGAAAGAATAATATGAGACGAAGGGAGTATAAATTTGGGTCGGACTAACGAAAGTGCAACTAGTTGTGGATAGCAGATCAGGTGTAAGGATCTTCTTCCTCTCACTAGCAACATCAAAAAAGTACAAAAGAGATGAAGACGATAGAGAAAAATAGAAATACTTTAATTGAAAAGAAAAGCATATTCACGTCTCTTCCTTCTCTGTAGTCATCATCTTCTTCTTCTTCGTCTACCAACTCTTCTTCTCTTCCCTTCTCCAACCACCGTTAGCTGCTGTCTTCGCCACCACCATATCTCTCTATCTATTTTTACTCAACACACCCAACTCTTTCGCCTCTTCCTTTTTTTTTTCTCGATCCGATTGTTCTAGGGTTTCGTTACTGTGTTAACCGGAGTTGTTTGGTAAGCAGTAGTCGTGACTCGTGAGTTGATTTGCTTCTTTATGGTGTTTATGGTGATGGATTCCTATGATGATATGCTCGATGTTGAGTCCGTTGATGAGGATTTTTACAGTGGAGTCGACAGCGACGCTGATGTTGCTGATGATGATTATGAGTTTGGTGATAACAACTCTGATGACTCTGATGATGTCCTATCCAGTCGCAACCAGGTAAATCTTAGTTTTTTCCCTTGTATTTGAGAGCCTGTGTTTGGTATTAATTTGCTTGTTTAATAGTAGGTGAATTTTAAAGTATCAATTTTTATCTGACGAGGGTGGGAAATTTGTGTGTTCTTGGTATGTGTTAGAGTTTAGACACACAGTTGATTAGTTGAATAATAGATGTAGCTGGGCGACAGCGGGTTCGGGTCTAATACAATTCCTTTACTTTCAGTAGAAAGATTCATGGAGGTGTGTTTGACTTGTCTGGCCTCCTCATTCCCAATACCTGAATTCGACAACAGTTTGTACAATAAGGCAAACCTCTCTTTGGATATATCAAGTAATTAACTTCATACCTGATGCATGGATAATCATCGATGGGTCATTCCACTGTAGGCATGCCAATTCCTAGGACTTGGAGAACTGAACCTGAAATATCTTAACTGGGTGTCATTGACATTAATTTGTTGTCGATGCACGTGTTAATTTCGGTATTCCTGCCTCAACTAGGATTCTGAGATTGTTAGACAAGAATAAATATAGTCTTATAATTGTTTATGTAGTATTGCATCTGTTAACATCTTCTGCCTGAATACTTGATTGCAGCCCAATTTTACTGTTCTAAGTGAAGCTGACATCAAAGATAGGCAAGAGAATGATATAATGAGAGTATCCACGGTGCTTTCTATTCCGAGTGTTGAAGCTAGTATTTTACTTCGCCATTACAATTGGTAAGTAAATGTAAATCTGACTAATTTGATTTAAGTTCCTCTTTTTAGCTGAGACTTGAGAGCCTTATACAATTTGACTTTGCAGGAGTGTAAGTAAAGTGCATGATGAATGGTTTGCAGATGAAGAAAAGGTCCGCAAATCTGTTGGCTTGTTGGAGAGGCCGGTTGTTCAGATCTCAAATTCAAACAATGTGGGCATACCTGCTTTTGTAATTCATTAACCTTTTTTTATTTTGTTACTCGCTGTTATTACTTTGCTATCTAATTTGTCGCATGTCTTGTACAAGTCTTAGAATCAACCTTGTGCTTCTACATTTTATAAGTCAAATGTCAGTTCTGGGTGAGTTTTTATAGAAACATAATAAGTTGATCTTGTTCAATGCCTCAATGGACTCTCTTTTTGCAACTGGAATTGTGGTACAGATTGAAATGGTATTTATGGACTTGGAGACAGTAAATTTTAGTTTGTGCCTTTATTGCGTAGTTAAGGTTACTGAATATCAGCTTAACGTGTCATTGACTGCATCTGTGTTTGATGACTAGGTTTTTGAAATTTCATAGGGAAAGTTGTTCCATTTGGTAATAGTCTTTTCGGTTTTAACATCGCAGCTGACTTGTGGAATATGTTTCGACACTTTTCCACGTGAGAATATAAAGTCTACTGCATGTGGTCATCCGTTTTGTCCGGAGTGCTGGACAGGTACTGTCTTTATTACTATATTTGTTACTCAATGAGCTGGTTTATGACTTTGCTTTGGTTATAAGAAATCTTCAATCATATAATACGAGTTGTGTACGTATTTTATTTTTGTATGTTCGGTTGAATGCAGAGCTTACTATTATGATCGTGCATTGTATTAATGATACTTTTTCCGGTCTTTCGGTTTCTAGGCTATATTAGCACTGCTATCAATGATGGTCTAGGATGTCTAATGCTGCGATGCCCTGATCCGTCCTGTGTTGCTGCTGTTGACCAAGACATGATAGATGATTTGATGTCTAAAGAGGACAAAGAAAAATACTACTGTTATCTACGAAGATCTTACATCGAAGACAATAGGAAGGTAGGTGCACACTTGAAGAATTCACATGTAATGGAAGAGTGGGGACTTGCTGTAGAATCTATAGTCAGAGAAAACAAACCACTATTCAGTTCAATTTTGGTGAATTATATATTCAGCGATGCGCACATTTGCACTGTAATTCTGCTGGATTTGTTCGTGACCATGCTGATGGGATGTTCAACTTATGTTTGTTATCGTATTTCTGCAGACCAAATGGTGTCCAGCTCCTGGTTGTGTTTATGCCATAGATTTCGTTGCTGGCAGTGGAAGTTATGACGTTTCTTGCTGCTGCTCTTATGGCTTTTGCTGGAATGTAAGTGCTAAGATGCATGCAAAACTGTAATGATTTTTTATTTATTTATTTGGAATTGAAGTTGCTAGCATGCCATCTTAAACTGAATTGAAGCTAAGCCAGCATGCATCTTTTACATGTTTAGTGTACTGAGGAAGCCCATCGGCCAGTTGATTGTGCAACTGTCACAAAATGGATCCTGAAGAATAGTGCTGAGTCTGAGAACATGAACTGGTATGTAATAGATTTTGTGATGTCATTATTTCGCATTTGAATCTGAGGAAATTTCATGCGGCTGTTTACATCTACCTAGGAATTGTATGAGTTGAATTGACTGTTTTTTTTCTTTTTATAATCAAATGTTAGTAAAGCCTGGTTACAATATCGAATAGAGCTGTAGGATGCACTATCCAGTATGTGAAATAGAACTCCATAACTGGCTATTGGCTAATCAATTATTTTGATCCTCTGATTAGTGATTAATAGACTTATAATTGTCTCATGAATGTCTTCAGCAACCTCATATTTTAAGCCTCTCAAGGCATTATTTCAGTCAGTGTTTTACTCAGTTGTATAGTTTACTCATATCACTATCATAAATCTTGTTTGTTAAAAACCACTTTTTATGCATGCCCTTCTCACTTGAAGCTGCTGTTTGTCTTTTATAGAGTATTAGTGTATTACTATGGCCTTCCCTTCATCTTTTTAATACATTGCAGGATTTTGGCTAATTCAAAGCCTTGCCCGAAATGCAAAAGGCCTATCGAGAAAAATCAAGGCTGCATGCACATCACATGTACACCGCCGTGTAAATTTGAGTTCTGTTGGTGAGACCCTTTTGCATTTTTCAGCTGACTTTTTATTTGATGCTGAAAGAGGGCGTATCTACAGAAATATTCAGGTCTCTACTTTTAAAACATGCAACTATGACCTTAGAATGAACCATTTTTTTACTGGAATTACCTTTCCCTTTGACATCTCTTTTCTATAAAGGAAGACAAGAGAAGTACATATGATTAATTGATACTGAACAATAAAGGTCTGTTTTTTGGGATTAAGTTTCAAGTTTCTAAGTGGTTTTTTCAAGTCTATATGAACTGATTGTCTAATGAAATCCTAGCCTGTTTCTGAGATGCCTACTCAAGTGAAATTGTAAAGACTCTGTAATCTGAATATGATATTTCGGTCCACGAATCGTAATTCTAACTCTTCAAGTAGCACCAATGATTACAGTTATAAAATGATTAGAAATTTTTTTGGACACCTTACTAACTCAATTAAGGTGCATCAAATGAAGTGGTTGTGAAATTGCATAAAATGTGTCGAAACTGAACCCTTCCTCTTAGCCTGCGGTTATACTCTTTAAATGCAAGATAACGGTGGCCTGGCTCGTGTATAGTGTAAATAATACTATGTGATACCCGTGTCTGGCCTCCGACTTGTAAGTTTATATTTTGTTGCAATTTAGACCTTTAAGACCTTTTAAAACATTATTTTACTTCAACCATTCTCACGTATGTTAGTTGTTAGAGGAGTGCAAGCATGACTTCATTTTGTATGGTATTGATTACTGCAGGCTTTGCCTCGGTACGTGGTCAGAACATGGGGAAAGAACAGGTGGTTTCTATGCATGTAACCGTTATGAGACAGCAAAGCAAGAGGGATTGGTATATGATAAAGTTTAATTAGATTTGTTACGATACTACTGGTGGTACTGCTCCAAACTAATTCTGCATTTTTTAAATTTTCCTGTTTGAAGTATGACGAGGCTGAGAAAAGAAGGGAGATGGCCAAGAATTCGCTAGAAAGATACACACATTATTATGAGCGTTGGGCGAGCAATCAGTCGGTATGTCCACGTTTTGTTTTCTTGTCTACTAATAACTGTTATTAACCCTAGATACAGCCGACTCTAGCCATGGATGAAAATCGCAACCCCGTATGCACCTCAACATCAAATATAATGCTTTCTCTCTTAAAAAGAAGCTAATTCTGATTGCCTTTTCTTGTTTGCATGTGTAAGTCCTAGTACTAATTCCTATTCTCTTGCGTTCTCTTAGTTGAAGAAATCTGCCGTGGCTATCGCCAAAGTAACTATCGTAGACTAATAGGTTCTGTGTCAAGAAGTCCATTTAGTTGCATTTAGTTTGGATGGACAAAAACTCTAATGCATATCACCAAATCTTGCAATTGTTATGGTAAGATATGGGATTGATTATCCTCTGCGCTGCTTATGAGTTATGATATGTTAAATTAGATATTTCTTTTATTCCCTGGATTTTTTTAATATTAGTTTGTTCTGAAGATGGTTGATGTCGAGTACAAGCTAGAAGTGTGCTGTTGAAGCTAATTGTATGGTGTTTTCACTGCAGTCAAGACAAAAAGCTCTTTCGGATCTACACCAAATGCAAACAGTGCAAGTAAGTTAAGGTTTTCAATCTTCTTCAAATCTGAAATGACATCTTACAAGGATTCTGTGACCCCTTGCATTGGCATCTAAATGAGACAGTCTGATCATTTGGCAAGAGCTAAACCAGTTGCAGTCTTGCAGATATCTTTTTGCTAAATAATACACAGATCTTCAAACATTATGATCACTTGACATTCAATTGGTGAAATTTCGAAGTTTGCGTCAGACAATATTTACTTTGTGAACCAAATGACTGATAAACTTATTATCCTGTTATCAGAAATCCTTGTTGAAAGTTACCAGCCGAGTTAAGCACATCACTATTAAAAAGAATATTGGTAACTTTCTTTGAACTGACAGTAGGTTTTTTCCCCTAGCTGGAGAAGTTGAGTGATATACAGTGCCAACCAGAGTCTCAGCTCAAGTTTGTAATTGAGGCATGGCAGCAGGTAAATGGAAATTGATACTCAGTTCGAGATTAATGTCAGAACGATAAAATAAATGTAGCTCTTAATCCACTTCTCCTGTAGATAGTGGAATGCAGACGTGTTTTGAAGTGGACATATGCGTATGGCTATTACTTGGCAGAGCAGGAGCTAGCAAAAAGACATTTCTTTGAATATGTACAAGGTATGTATCACATATGTTCACCGAGTTTTTTTTTTGCTTTTCTTATCTGAAGGTCATATCATCATTACACAGGTGAAGCTGAGTCTGGATTAGAACGCCTTCATCAATGTGCGGAGAAAGAGCTCCAGGGCTACATCAATGCAGAGGGTCCTTCAAAGGAATTTATCGACTTCAGGACAAAATTGGCTGGACTGACGAGGTATAGCTGTAACTTCAGTTGTGTAATGGATAATATTTAAACAAATATTTAAACTTAAAAAGATAATTTACATCCTTGTACTGTTGGGGCTAGAAACTTACACCACTTCACATCTTAGACAAACATAAGTTGGTTTTATTTTCGTAAGGTTTTTCCTTTCATATTTCTCTCTGTATGACATGATTCTGTTTTTGCAATTTACCAGTGTGACGCGCAATTACTTTGAAAATTTAGTGCGCGCGTTGGAGAATGGTCTGTCCGATGTGGATACTCATGGTACATCTAGCAAAGCTGTTACCAGCTCTAAATCTGTGAAGTCGCGAGGTGCAAGAGGCAAGGGAACTGTATCAGCCAGGTGAAATCCTGCAGCCCGAAATTCCGGAAGATGCATGGTCACTGTTGTTGTGAACTTGTGATCATTGCATTCATTTAAATCACAAGCCTACTAACGCCTGCTTAGTGTCTTGATGCCCACCACATTAGCAGAAAATGAGTCGATACAGAGTTACATCAATGAGTTATTCCCGTTACCCAAGGAAATACTTCATTCATCTGCAATATTCAGGATGTAAATTCATTCTGATTTCAGATTAGATATTCTGAAAGGAATGTAGAAGGCAAACATTCTGTAGGTGTTATTCCAAATGTATTTATATAAAATCTATAATGTACATAAGCTGTGTGCTTTGTTATTTGGTTCACTTTTGCAGTGTTGCATGCAGTATTGCAAGCCGGAGTGGGTGGTATCTCTTCATAGAATGCTCAGGATGGTGTTTTGCAGATTGAGATTGAGTCATTGGTATATTTTCATGCTGATAATTTCAATGTTTAATGGGCAACGTACACGAGTGTTTAGTAAAATATAATTACAAAAGAAAACAAAACAATGTCTTCGAGACAAGCTTGACAAAAGACACCGAACAAACTGGAAGCAATCAAGAAAGGCAAGACAGTAAGCATCAAGTCCTCCTCATAAGCAAAGGTAGCAGAACCAGAGTACGAGGTTTCCTTCTCTTTGAATTTCTCCGTCAGTCCCTAAAGCACAAAACAAATAATGATAAAAAAACACTAATGGTTAATCCACAAATGAGCACAAATGGCAATATCAGCTTCCATTTCGTTATATAAAAAAACATCAAAAATGGGAATGATAAACTGTCACAAGTACCCATTTTCCGGGAGTTGGAATTAGTGAAGAGATACATAAGCAGATGAACAGTCCGCAAGCTGAAGCTCTGATTATAACCAGATAAAGCCCCTTTCAACTCCTTATTCATCAATAAAAGAAATGACAGGTATGACAAAGTACAGCTGATCTCACAGTAATTGGCAGGAATGAGAGCCCAATGAAGAATGAATTTCGAGCTGCCTAACAACAATATATATATATATATATTTACATCAACGGCTGTTTTGATGCACGCAGATGACACTTTAGCTTCACACAACTTAACAAGAAAAATAGTGCAGGGGAAACTGTTAATGACAAATGTTCTTGGTATATATAAACAAGAACAGACTGAAGTTCATATTTTTCGATATAATACATGGATGAGAATGAGATGAAATTCCCAAAATTCATTGCAGGCACCATGTACCGCAGATGACCAACTTTCAGTCTTCATCACCATCCTCACCTGTTACACTAACATCTACCCTTTTCAGCCCTTAAACAGATCCAAGCTAATGTCAGCAGATTCTGCCTTTGGCCAGAGTTAAAAAAAAAAAAAAAGATTACTGTGAAATCAACTTGATGAGTTAGAAAAAAAAAGTATACAATCCATTGGTTTCCTGGAGTTGTTGGATCCATTCATCTTTTGCTGCCAACTAGATAATCATTCCCATTCCTCCTCCCCGATCCATCCACTCGTCCAACGATGCTTTTTTTTTAGATGTGATACATTTCGTTCCAAACCGTGAAGGGCTGATTTACTGCAGTATGGCCTGCAGCTGCCATGTTGTTGTTTGGAACATTTCCTCTTTGGACTAAATTTGTCACGCCAGTTGGCACCCAGCTAGTGCAGCCTGAATCCTGATCATATCCTCCACCTTTACTATACAGCTGCTGCCGCTGCTGCTGTAAATAATAAAGATTTCTAGCTTGATTGTAAGTATTAGTACTCCCATACAAGTTTTCTGTCCCATAACCTGAGGCTTTCGTGACACCGTTGTTTTCTACACAGAGTCGATCAAAATGGTTCGTTAAGTTCCAGAGGAAAACTAGCCTAGCTAAATGTATGTATTGGAAAAAAAAATCGTAAACTTGGTAACTTGTATATACCTTCATTTCCAATAAGAGTACTTCCAACAGGCATGACGAATCCATTATTTATATTCACATTTGCACCGTATCCACCAGGGTTTCCATACCCATTACCTTCACCATTTCCATAAATAACTGAGTTAGACCCAGAGCTGTGTTCCATGGATGAAGACCCAAGGCTCATCAAATTATGCAGCACCGAAGTACTTGATGGCTGCTGGAAGAAATTATGCGTCGCCCCATTTCCCAACTGCAACTGATGAAGATCCTGATAACCTTGATTGTTAGTTGTGCCCTGATCAGATGTAGAATCCTGCTCTTGCTTACACCAAACTCTAGCATAAGGAGAGTAATTCTGGTGCATCGATGCATTGTAAGGTGGATGGTGGAAAGCTATTGTAGGCCACTGTGTATTACTGCCATAGTTCATTCCATCACTCAGATGGGAGCCAAGGTTATCATGGTTTAAAGCGGCAGCCCCTGCTGCTCTTTGAGAAATTAGACCTTCCATGGTTGATGTCATTTCCATTGCTTGCTCGGCATCTTTAAGTCGCTTTGCTGCACCACCTATAGGCAATGTGCTACTCTCAAGAATGCTGTTGACATCATACCGGCTCATTTCAAAGTTAGTCACTGCGTTTAGTCCTCGGAACTTGATAGCTGCTATGTCATACGCCTCTGCTGCTTCCTCTTGAGTGCCTACAAGATAAAATATCCCAACTTTTAACTTCCTGGAAAGAGTTGAAAAACATGTAAAAATGGAAATTGTGTAATTATCGGACTGATTAAGGAACGTACTGAAAGTTCCTAGGTAAAGATCCTTGTTTCCTGCAACTCGGCCAATTCGCGCCTGCCATCTTCCATGCTGGTGGTGCCTGCATGCATGAGTTCATACATTTCCTTTTCTGTATTCATCACTTACATATAAAACATAACCTACGTAACCACACTTGACCCATTTTGACTATTGAAGTTGTAGCAACATATATATTATACCTGGTTACTCCTCTGTAAATCGAAGCACCACGAGAAAATCCACTGCTCTTCCTAGATAAATATTATACCACAGAAACCAATTAACTTTCAATTAGCTAGGGGAACATGAACTGGAATGTAGGGTGTGTGTACGAGTGTCTACCTCCGAAGAGAAGCAACATATTCTTGTCTTGTCATGTGTTTCATGTCTTCCAACTCTCTCTCGTAACTGCTTATCTGAAGGTCCATTGTTTGAAAATTAAGGTCCATATACAAATCAGATCAACTTAAATGAACATAGAAGATTCAGTCACAGTCAGAATATCCTTTACTAAAATATCAGGCGCATATTAAGACTACTGTAATTGATTGATGAATGAGGTCACATAACAACTATGCATTGTCACTTTAGGGCCCAATTAATGACGGTCAAATACTCCTTATGTCATCTTTTGTTCTTTCTATTTCTATTTTTTTGTGTCTCCTTCTATTCTTCCTATTTCCATTTCGGGCAATTCTCTTTCCTACTTTATCTCTCACATAACACTCTCTTTTATACTTTATTGTCCACTCACTTACCTTTGTATTATTTTCTCTCATATTTTTAGAGAAAACTCTCGACATGAACAGTCAAAACAATGTTTTTATAGCCTTAACTCAACATAATCCAACATTCATTTTATATAACTTTCAAGTTTAATACGCAGAATCCAAATGACACTAGAAACATGGAATTTGAGAAACACAAATTCATGTTTTCTGTTGCCTTTTGAGATGTTTCCCATTTTCATAACATCACTACCATTATCTGCACAATGCGCATAGCTACTGTATATGTTTTGAATCAATTAACTATATACATGTCTGAGTGAGTTTTGGCACGTACATACATCAAGTATAATTGTAAACTTGGGGCCTATTAAAAAACTTACCGGGAAGTTGGTGGTGGTGGTGGTTCCCCAATACTTCAATGCTGCCAAATCATAAGCTCTGGCTGCCTTCTCCTCTTTATCATACCCCCCTATTAACATTGAGTTTTAGCTAAGAGAAGTACCAATGTATATACCTGTCTTAAAATCATTTAGTATTCAATGTGACAAAACAAAACTTACCCAAGTAAACTACATGAATGCATGTTGACAAGGAGTTCAACAGGTGAGGATTGAATAGCCCCAGGAGGAGAGATACAAAGAGACGACAGATGTGAGTTGGTTAGTCACAGGAATATAAATGACAATAATAATGATGAAATGGTGAGAGTGCAATCAAACGCCACAACAATTAGCCTAAACTCTTTTGCCAAGTATTTATAAGAAGTAGATTGCCAATTTCATACCTTGCCTTCCCTTGCGAGTTTGTCCTTCTCTTCTGCAGCTATTATCCCATAGATGAGCTTCATACCTGCCTGTCCAGCGATGCCTGCATGGGTAATTATAACCACTTCAATATCTACACTTCAAAGAGTGGCTATACAGTTTCCAGTAAAACTAGTGCGTACCTTGTAACACCTCGGTAGATGGAAGTTCTTTGACCAAATGTGTCTAGAGATTTGCGAGAAACTGCCTCAACCACTGCCCCCGTCTTGCCATCTAGGGCTGTCTTCTGCTGCTTATCAACTCCATTATCTCCTGCATCAAGAAGTGGCAAGGGAGCAGAAGAGTTTGAGTGGGAGCCAGTGCTCATTGAAAGAGACAATGTCTGAGCACTTGTGTGGGCCTTATTGGTACTGTCACCACCACTGCCACCGTCACGTAGAAACACTTGTCCGCTCTCACCTTTGCTTATGTTATTGCTGAAAATTTCATTGTTGTTCTGAAGTTGATGCTGAATAGGTTGTTGCACTTGGCCAGACCCAATAGCCTGGTCGGATCTCAGCCATGTCTTGATCATTGATAAGCCAATAGAACTATTGTTATTGTTGAAACTTTGGTTGTTGCTTGTGTTAGCTGCTGCTGCTTCAGCCATTGATTCGGTGGAGAACATGTAGTCTCCGGCAGCTGTGGAGTGATGATAATGGTTGTTTGAGAGAGAGTGTCTGCCCAGAAAATTTTCTAGCTTGGGCTGTTGTTGTTGGTCTTGAATAGAAGGACAGCCATTATTATTGCATGAAGATCCCATGAATGCAGACATCTCTGATGAGTTCCAATCTATGAAGAACCCCAAACAGTAAAACATCAAATTAATATAAAAAAAATGAATTAGGGTTGATGACTAACTGGATTAGGGTTGATAACATTATTATAAGGGTAGATATTAAACCATGAGTTGTTTGCTGATTAGGCCCATTGCTGTTGTTTCTATTATTGAAACTAGCTGAAGCATCATCAAGAGCATCAAAGGGGTGCGATTGTGCATGAGGGGCTGAGGAGGAGGAGAGATCGAAGCATTCATCTGTAGCGCCGGAAATATCGTCGGTGTTGAAACCCTGGAGTCGTGAATGATTCTGATCGGCTTGCTGACGAGGGTGTTGGGGAGAAAGTGAGAAAGCTAACCAGTTATTCATTGAAGACATTGCAAAATAAACAAGCAAAGCTAAGGTAGTGAAACTAGGTAGCTCAGGTTTTGATGATGTAGCAAAGCTGCACAAGCAACTCCCAAGTGATTTAGATGAATCTCTGTTTTGTGGCTTGATTCATGCAAGATTGAGGAAGAAGGCAAGGATTTGAGAAACCATAAGTGTATTGCTTACACACTGTGTGAAAGGGATGAGAGAACAAGGAAGAAGAAAGGTCAAAAATGGAGGAGAGAAGCAGAGAAGTAAAGGGAGAAGAGAGAAGTTTTTCACCTCTTCCAATGCAAAAATAGTATTAAATAGTTATAAGTTGAATTTGATTTACATTTTCACATTTTATTTTATTGTGTTATGTTTTTAGGGTTAGTCATCATTCATTCTTACATTATAGAGAGTCAAGGGTAGCATGTACTTGAATGTATATTCTAATAAATCTAACAGAAACACTACAACTTCAAATTTCAAATTTAGTATTTCAGTTCTGTGTGCAGGAACATATGACAAAGAAAATAAATTTAATTCATGACACTCTGAACATATATTGTTGGTTCAATCTGGATAAAATACAGATATGAGCAAGTACTATGTTGTCTTGATGGCTTGAATTGAATCTTTTTGGCACTTTTGACTATTTTCAAAAACAATTTTTGCAAATACCATGTTGCATTTGATAAAGCAATAAAGGGGACCGAGGTGCGCGACATAAGAAATTAAAATTTTGAACTAGAAACAAATGTGTTAAAAATAATGTTATTAATGGAGAACCTTAAATACATTTTACCACACATTTCTACTTTCTACCTATTTGCTTCTGAAGCAGTTAAATGGTTGGGTAAAATGAGGGTCTGAATAAGATAATGGAAGGTTAACATATTATTTTTTAATGGGCGGTTATCGGGATCTCATTGAGTAACGAGATATTTTGACACCTCTATGCTTCAGTCTTGAAGTTAATTTGTTTCAAAATTTTAATTAACGAACTTCTAAATTGAAGGCACACATTACATATTCAAGATGAAGTTTGCCTTATAATTTCTTTATTCATCAGTATATTTGAAGAAAATGTTTACCATCAATTCATCAAACTGAACTGTATGTACGTAATGGTTTTTATTGCTCAATGTGTGTTCTATTAAAAATTTACTTACATTTTTCGCGTATTTCTTAAAATATTTAATTAATTGTGTACAACTATACATTTCAACGGATTTACTTGGGTGCACTATCTCATTTTGATGCATTTCAATGACTTTCTGAGACTTTTTTAGCATTCATTTAATGCATGCGTGTTAAAAGAATACTAAACACTATATCCTCATCCTCATTGTTCTTGTTGTTTTTCCTTCCGCATGTTCCATAACCTTATTTTCTGTGCTATAAATGAATCACCTTTTTTTCTCTTCTTCTCTCGTTTGAAATATTTACATAAATATATTTTCTATTATTTCTAGCTCACACTATGTGTTCAGTTCATTTATCGCTCACTCACTTACCATCGCTTAAATCTCATGTTAAAAATGAAACATTAAAGATGTAGTATGCATGATGGAACGAGTAACATTTATTAACTCTCATTTAATATTCAATTAACGAAAGATAACTACTCAGTGAATTTAGTACGCTACATAGATTGGGCATCTTGAAAATGAAAAACGCAGATACGATATTAAGTGACTGTGATACCAGAGACGTTATAAAATTATTTTACACATTACATGTAAAAATAGTTCGAGGCTTTGAGCAATCCCTTTTGTGTATATGAGGACGAGTTGGTCTTAAATTTCCACGCAAAACAATGAAGCTTTTCTCTAATCAAATGACAAGTTCTCTGAATAACTCCAATGTAGGAAAGTTTAAGATGAGAAGAATTATGGGACACAATGGCGGAAGCTAATAATGACGCTAATAATGGCGAGGAAGGCAAGTAATAATAAAGATGTGGCGCGTTTAATTTGTGGGGGCGATCAAGTTCGGCGTTTTCAAGCAGCAGTGCATTACTACCCACAACACAGACTTTCAATAGTCCACATCACGCCCATGCATGCAGCTCAGGTCGATTCGGGCAGGGCCACGAGTCCACGACGAATACTACCCACCAAAGTCAGTCATATTCTATGCATCTTCATGCGCTCACATCCGATCACCTTTTTGAGGTGTTCATGTTCTCTTTCATATACTCTTTCTTATGTCCAGAAATTTAGAATCCAGTAGTAGCATATAACATGATTATTGTGTGTAATTGTAGA
This sequence comes from Echeveria elegans, assembly GCA_035048345.1. NCBI lineage: Eukaryota > Viridiplantae > Streptophyta > Magnoliopsida > Saxifragales > Crassulaceae > Echeveria > Echeveria elegans. The sequence goes on along the minus strand of JAWWMW010000061.1, from coordinate 8,017 downwards.
CAAGATGGTAAGGTGGCTCGTGGGATTGAGCTATTGAGGTCGGGTCAGGTCCTTAAGAGTAAGTCCCTCACATCCTCATCCATCACATTGCATTTAGGGCATGATACAAATTAATTCGATGGCCATACTATAATTGGAAATCAGTATATCGATGATTGAGAGCACATGTACCGACATGATGACAACAATATATGCAACACAACGCATTTAAAGAATAGTAGATGTTTTAAAGGATGCATGTTTTATGATACAAACCACATGTACATAATACATATTACATATATATATATATTCACTTAATTCTTATAAGCAAATGTGCACTGTTACATATGAACCAGTAGCAGAAATTAACGGATCAGACACCACCCGTATCTGGGGTACAGTTCATTGTGGTTGCTCCCCCTCTTGACGCGGGAGTTATTACTTCTTTTAAGATAGAAAACGCACTGTCTGTAATTATAAGGGACTGCGCTGGGACTGGGAGAGACCTGACTCGGTGCATATGATCGATGCTATGCCACTGCCAGTAGCTTCCTTTATCTACTTCTTTCTGTTCAACTGACCTTTATCCTGCCAAACAGTAAATACTTACCACTGCAATGCACAATAATGTGCCCATGCAACAACACCTCACCTGACCTGACTCTGTCCTCTTTCTTGTTTTCTTCTCTCTATTATTTTAATATATGTATTTTGCATACATAAGTGAATTGAACAATGGAATGCAATTAGTGGTGCAAGTTAACTAATCAGAGATGTGTTTTACATGGTACTAATATTAAGCTGTATAAATGATAAACATATAAGAGAGAGGGTAGAGAGAGAGAGTAGTGTAGAAATGGGAGAAAGGGAGGGGAAGATGTAGATGAGATGAGAGGAGAGGCTTGCTTGTTGCGACCCTTTATTAAGACACCTACCTACCCTTGTCTTCCGGGTCCCCCACCCCCTTCTCTTATATAAATATTTATAATTTCCTTGTGACATTTACATACCAAAGGTAAACCTAAATGTCTTTTTCTCATTCCGTTATATTTTATCTATAGTTGATAGATCTGGGACAGATTGGAACAAAATCTTGATACTAGCTGTTTGTTGAATTTCTTAATTCTCAGTCCATTACTAAGGTTTAACATTGACGAGGGGATCAGAGAGGCATACACATATACATAGTGATTAGATTAATAGTGTGGGGATCACTCAGAAACAATCTTGTGCAAAAAACAGGTGGGGATTGGAATTTAATTAGCAAGTTTTGAAGACGAGATACATAGAGAAATGTGGAACCAATACACACGTGTACTTAAGCACATCTAACAAATAAGAGACGCTTCTTCCCATTTCTCAATTTATAATGACAACTTGAATAAACCAATCCCTTCATCCATCTTGCATAAGCACCTAAACTAAGAATATATTATAAACTAGAAACACACACAAACATACAAAAAATACTGTAGTTTTCATGTTGAATTATTGTCATTGAGTGAAAGGATGGGAAACTGTACAAAGAAGGATTAAAAGAATAGAGCAGATTGATAAAGGCGCAAACTCATGCATGAACGGCTGTAATTAAATAGATAGATATATATATCGACTGTGGAGGGACGTCTAGTGAGGGGTGTAGAGAGAGATAGAGAGAGGTAGAAGTGATCTTCAATGTAACAATAAATAAATCAAGCCAACTTCAATATAAAATGTTTAGTACTGTATTACTGCAAAGTTTGATGGTCAACAAAGGAGAATCAAAAGATGGCTGGTAAAACACATGGGAGGGTTCAAAAGTAAGTACTAACTGGTGATGATTAATATAAGTAATTACCATCATTAAAGACCGTAAATATCACTGTAGATTTCAAAAATGCATCAATTTAAATCAAACTCCTTTGTCTCGGTACTCTAATCTTAATCATCCTTCCTAGCTAAACCCCCTCCTACTTGCTATATGACTTTTTTAATTTAACCATGTCTCTTTGAAATAATTGGAACCTACCTTAGTATGGTTAAATCCTTTTTTAGGGTTTGGCTAATTTTATCATTGCTTTTACTGCTCCCTGGCTTGGCCTTAATTGGTAGACTCCAAAGTTACCATAGACAAATGCACATCCTGTTTACGCCACTTTTGTTGTAGTTTTGTTACATGGTAATCCTTGCTATGGTTATACTATCACTACTTAATACTTACCGTGTTCCATGTGGAAACTGCAACCATCGCGTGCCCTTTTGAAATAAAATCCTGATCAAGTCAGTATGTATATATAATTGGAGACAGTACTCCGTAGGCTTACGTTTCCAGGAGGTTTGTATAGATGCCACGTGTGTAATGTATGTGGCTTTTTCTGGTCAAGAATGTGAATATGTCTCCATCTCTTTTCTGAGAAAGATAGTGTACTAAAAGATGGCTCCAGCAGCCGGTGTATGCAGTTTGCGAAGAAGTGGCTAACCTCAGCTCAGCTACTTTGTCTTTTCGCCTTTTGTTTTCTTTTCTCTCCTATTGGACGAAAGTTGATGGTGATCTTATCTCTAGCAACATGATCAGCTTAACTCAGATCTCTGCTACCAGCTACATTCATTACCTAAAACAGTATTTTAAATTAAAATGAACAAGATTCATCCATGTCAAGACATTAGTACTTACTAGCTAGGGTGTGGATGAGGCCCAGCTATGTGCGAAAATATGCGATTGTTTGGCCCACAAATCATACTCATGCAGCCCATTTCTGGTGGTACCCTGGCTACTCAAAACTAGCTAGGTTTTTTATTTGTAATTAATTTAAGCAAATAAGGACAAGAAATTTACAATTTAGCTTGATTAGGGTCTCAGTGACAACCCATTAATGGTTGTGAGCTACTCTTTAACGAAGGGAGGCATAAACATCCTAGGTGAGCTATATATTATTTGCTATTAGGTGAATAATTGAGAATACATTTATAAGTATCTGGTCTAACTCCAACTTAACTGATGTGAAAGTATATAATTAATATGCATGAGAAAACCTTCGATTAGGATTAGGGTTTCGCTCAAGTACAAAGTTGAAGGAAGCATGAAGTGTGAACAAAAAACCTGATAACACGTAAGAGTAAATGATGGAGACACCATTGTTCCAGCCACATGGTATATAGCATAAAGCCCGTCATGAATTGCGACACCGCGCATTGCTTTTAGTCACACATATATAAGAGTGAGATATGAAGCGCTGCAAATAGTTCAAATTATTCTTAATTAAAAATGACAGGCATGCTAACTGGCGTTGCCGTCCGTTGACTCCATCATATTTTTCTCTCAATATTTGTTGAGGGGATTTTATTCTCCTTTAGGTTTTTCATTTATATATCCCGACTTAGTGTGAGGATGTCTTTATTCTTCTTGCATTCGGAGTTGAAGTTGTGCTGACATGGAGTTGCGTAAAGTCTTGTTGATGACGGCAAAATCCTTTTGGAGTTGCCGATTGAAGATGAATCATGCTTCAGATTATAATTATGAACTAGATATTAGCTAATTAAATATGTGAAAACTATTCTTATACTACATGTATCAACCAAATTTAAAGTTTCAAATTGCGGTTTTACTTCAAAACAACATCATTTATACCAATCACATTTTCCAAACATTAATTTTTGGAGATGACCATAAAATTTGTAGGTATTTCTGGAGCTTAATCCAATCAATTACCTTATTAATTCAAAGTTACAATACACCGGCTATAATATAGTACGATTGCATAGTTATATAATGTGTGCAGATAGGGACAATAAATCAAAGGAGATGGGAGATAGTGGCAAACCGGTTGTGCATGGGAGAAAACAACGTTTGGTTTTACTTACATGAATAAGTAAATTTCAAGCATAGGGTGCTACTTGTCCGAGTCTGCTTGTACGTGAGTCATTATTCCCGTTTATTAAGTTATGCTCACTGATATTCTGTGCAGAAAACGAGAGCTGTCATGCATCCTGCTTAGATAATCGTCATGTTTATGTCGGTAATAATGAAGGATTAAAACTTATGGTTAAGGGTTATTTTCTTTTGGGTGAAAGAGAAGATATAAATACAGGACGAAGAAGATGGGAGTTGTGGGAAACTGAGATATGGGAGAAATAAGCGGAGCATGCACCCGTGCTTCCTTGGAAACAATAACAAAGTCACCCCTCACATGGAATCCAAACGTGGTATCTTATTTACAACGTAGTACTTCTCAAGCTTCAAGGCATGAATATGAAAAACTCTATGACCGCGAGTTTTTGGGTTCACATATCTCTCTCTCTGTAGCTTTTGCATACGATGGAGTTGGGAGAGTTAGGGTCCCCCCAGGTGAAGCCATATTCCTCAACTTTCGACTTCCTAATAGTAGCAGAATAAAGTGCATCAAAAATATAATAATTAGGGTTTCGCCGAGTTGCATGGTTTGAGGGGTAAAATATGAGTAGGTGTTATCTATAGACTTTGACTGCCTTGTAGTGTAGTCCAAACCATATTCATTAAAACCTAGCAACTGTTCTAAATATAATAATATTCTTTGAATTGCGTATGTCGGTTGAACGCTGAGAAAGACAAATTACGCAATTAGGATCTAGCATAGCAACGAACCGATTCATTTTTCTCACCGATCGAGTGATATATTATAAGAAGATCATGCAAGTTTATGAGTTTATAAGAAAAGAAATATACATCTAATATCTAGTTTGGCACCAAATGAATGCTTTGTAACAAACCAGACCGAGTTTAATTCGTAAGAAAAAGTTGTGCATTTTATGATCGGCCATCTGCATTTTGGCAAAGACACGGGAGTTATAAAAATGGTTTGTACGCTATTAGAAAATTGGAACACAATTCAAACAAAATTTTCATCATTTTATCCACGCATGGTGCATCGTATGCATATTTACGAATTTGAATTATATCGATCATTGGCGATTTGCCTAGATATTTTGATCTTTTATGCCAAATGTATCATAATAGGAGTGTTGTTTTATTGCAGCTTTCATTTGGAAAAGTAATGAATCATCAACATATAGAAAAGAGGCATCAACTTCCTAGACAATTCAAGAGATAACCAAAATAAAGTTAGTAAGACTGGTAATTATATTAACCCAAAAGATAGAGAGATACAGAAAGAAAGAGAGAGGACTTATTAATTGAGATTATTCCCAGTAACCTAGTTTTTGCTGCAACGCTGTTTCCTATCTTTAGTCTCAAATCCCGAATATCTTCCTCTTTGACCAAAACCACACATGCAATTTACATTGTATCCAACTCATTCATTTTTTTAATGGAAGCTCATTCAAATAATGTAACTAAAATTTGTCAATATGGTAGTGGTCTAGTGGTTGAGACCTTTATCTTGGAACTCCAAGGTCAAGGGTTCAAACCTCCACTCATGCATGACATGATTCTTTCCATAAATAGTACATGTGGAAGGTTTGTTATTTCTTCCCACAATGAGGTGTGAAAGATGTTTATTTCTCTCGCCTAGGTGCGGATGCGTGCTCAAGTGATATGTTGTTGGTGGCGTGAAGTTTTCTTCATTGGTAGAGGAACCCGATGCGGTGTTGTTGGTGGCGTGAAGTTTTCTTCATTGGTAGAGGAACCCGATGCGGTCCGTGCTTAAGTGTGCAGAAGATTGATGTCTACCATGGAGTTTAGATAGAGTTATTGCTACATGCTCTACCTGTTTTCAATTGTAATACCCCTAATCAAAAAAAATGTAACTACTTTTTTTTTTATTTCTATCGGTCATTTGGCTAAGATCAAATGAAATTCTAATATTCAGTGGATAGAGATTTCAATAAGCGAGCATAATGATGTACTAAAATATATACTCCTTTTGTCCTCTTTTGTTCTTCCTACTTTCATATTCGGGTGTCCCCTAAAGTTCTTCCTATTTCCTTTTATGTCAATTAATTCAATCTCACAATACATTCTCTTTCCTACTTTATTTTTCTCTTACTTACTTTTATTTTATTTTTTATTCTCACACTCTCATTATTCCTTAATTACCGTGCCATCAACCCAAACAGGAAGATCATTTCAGGACGGAGGAAGTATATAACCTTCCACAACAAAATTCATCCTACAATATCAATATAATTGGTTAATTATAAATAATCACCCTTATGTTAAGAGTGTTTCTAAAATCACCCTCACAAATAATCACCCATATGTTAAAAAAAAATTCAAAGTCACACTCATTTCACCATTCTGGTAGAATTCAGGCAATATTTCGATAAAACTCACACTCATTACACTATTCCGATAAAATTCACATCAATTACACAATATTTTTAATTTTTAAATATTTTATAACATTTATTTTCACACAAAGTAACATGGTTTTAGGTAGTTTTTAAATCGATCGAAACATAACGATGATGATTAGTGTTGAAGAAATAAATAAGAAAATGGCATTTGAAACAACAAAAAGGGAGATGGTGGACCCGTATCGTGAGTTTTTGAGCCTGAATTCTACCGGAATGGTGAAATGGGTGTGACTTTGCAAAAAAAATTTAACATATGGATGGTTATTTGTGAGGAAAAATCATACGGATAGGACTTTAGAAATACCCCTAACATACTGATGGTTATTTGGAATTAACCCATATAATTATATAATGTGGAAATTCCAAGGACCACTTATATAAAAGTCATAGTCTCCGAAATCATCCATATAAAGATTATTTTACGTAAATCACCCACTCGTTAACAATTTTGTTCAAGGAGCTACATATTGTTCTGTAAAGCGCATGTCTTCAATAGACATGTTGATCATTATGTTGTTAGTAAACTCTCAAAAATCATCCTTATAAGGGGCTATTTCTCAAGAACCACAAATATAACAAATTTGTTTATAGAAACCACCATAGAATTAGCATTTTGTATGACACATTTTACCTTACATGCGTCTTGTCTCTGAGACTTTAAGTGATGAGTGATGGATGTTTCTTTGTTTGTTCCTCACACTTGCGTCTTCCTGAGGAGTGTGTCATAAGACTAACCAGTAACCTCCAAGAGACATCGTCCAAACTACAAAATCAAAATTTTACAACAAAAAAACTACGACATGGGCGACTTCTGGAGGACGAAGCAAATGTGAATATCTTACACATTGGTGTATCTCGGGAAGACGATGTGTACTAACCAAGCAAATGTGAATATCTTACACACATTGTCTTGTCTAAGAGCTTAAAACATGTCAATTAGTGAAGTAGCAGAAGTGACGCTCTAAGGAAGTGGCAACATAAGAGTGACTACCCCCGAGTTACTCTTACACACCAGCAACAACAAACCGTGTAAGTGTCCTCACCCATTTGAAGAAAATATGAACAAACCGTGTGTAAGTGTCCTCGCCCTAGAAGTCAAAGCTGTCAAGGGAGGGGCAAGTGGACTCACATATATGTGCCAATAAAAGGAAATGGAGAATAAGCAATTCATTAGATAACATATAAAGGTTATTTTCCCTATAGAATGAGTTAAGATTAACATACAACATGCTCCAAATTACGCTTGAGGCGAACTGAAAAGAGAGGAGTTGTTGCAACAAAGTTGTACAACCACTTTGGTTGAGTATGTGATTTCACAATTAGGAACACAATCGATGTTGCTGACTTCAACGTACTTAAAAGAATTTACGGATTTCTAAAGTGCGGATAGGTGCGAATGGTTATGATCGGCGGTCTTGATAAACACTGAGTGATCACGTGATTGGAGGAACCTGAGTCTGTTGAACTCAGATCTGGTTGGAGTGATCACACTGTCACTAAAGCGTCAAGTATTCAGTGTATTTAGAGAGGTTGTTTGTACTTGTCCTTGATTATAGTGAAGTGTTCTCTATCGAGTGAACCTCTCTCAACTAAGCCTTAAAGGAGCTGAACCGGATGATCATATCTTGGTGTCGTTACTTTCAGTGCTTATTTATTCTCAGTGCTTATTTATTTTCACATATTCAAAACTCTGCGAACAAGCTGAACAACAAAACACAAGACGACTTGAGCAAACCTTGAAGCATGATTCTTGTCGATATTTTTA
>JAWWMW010000060.1:84657-99332 GCA_035048345.1 Echeveria elegans | reverse complement strand
GAATTTTGCTCAAAATCGTGAATATAAAAAGTGGGTGAATCTAACAAAAAAAAGTGGGTGAATATAACAACTCCCTAAAAAAAAGCATCAGCAGCAAAATAAAGAACATCACCTTATCGGGGAATCTGATCCGGTGCAACCATTCCACTAGCTGCATCGAAATTTTTATTCTATTTTCGGGTACCTTTGATCCGGTGCAGCCATCCCTTTAGCTGCATCCATCGATCTGGTGCGGTCATCCCTTTAGCTGCATAGGAATTTTTATTTCACTTTCGGATGCCTTCGATTTAGAATTTGAATTCAATATAAATTAGAGAATTGTAGTTGATTCAAAAAGCTATTGTTCTCTAGTTTACGTCGAATTCAGATTCTGAACCGAAGACATACGAAAATGGGATAAAAGTTCTGATGCAGCTAAAGGGGTGGCTAAACTGGATTCGGAAAATACATACTTTAATCATACTGTGAATTACATTTTACACGCTGCCTCCGTCATAATTTTTTCTTCCCATTTGGTAGTTGGCACAATTTTTGAAAAAATTAAGTTATGTGAGATAAAAATAGAAAAGAGAATGTGTGAAAAGTGAATAGATTGTATATCGAATGTAAATGTGAGATAAATTTTTTTTAGGCAATGAAAAGAAAAGTCAGAAGTATCAAAAAAAGAAATGAACAAAAAAAATGAGACGGAGGGAGTATAAATTTACCTACGAGCAAGATAACCGTCGAGCCAATCCGTGATGGATGCAAATACAAACATACTCGTGGTAGCAGTCGTCCCCAATCTGTTGGCTCGGTTGCACCCTAAAATTACAATGTTAATTAGGTAGGTACAAAACGACAGCGTCAGAAAGATAAAGAAAACTACGAATCACAACACCAAACCCTATAGTCGCGGTTCGAATCGCACCACCGTCGACAAAAATCGCCATCTCCATCTCTATCTCGATGGACGCGATCATCTCCTCCGCCTTAGAAGAGATTTGCTCTGCCGGTCCAACCGGCGTCACCCTCCCTCTCCTCTTTTCCAGACTCACACCTTCAATATCCCTCTCACTCACTCCCTCCGTCAAGCAATCAATCTGGACCAATCTCATCTCCGTACCTTCCCTCGTCTTCTTCAACAAGTCCATCAACCAACCAATTCCGACTTCCGATATTCAATCTTTGAAAGACGCTGAGAACATCCACTTGTCAATTGTCGCTAATCAGTCGTTACGTGATTGCTTTGTTGGAGTTTACGATGTTAAGGCTAGGGATGGGTTTAAAGGTTTCAGCGCTGATATGCGCAACACGCTTCAGCGTCTCGCCTCCGCCAGGTTCAAAATTCCCCTCTCTAATTTTTAGGAATTTAGTATTTGATTTATGTAATTTATAGCTGCTTGAGTTTTGTTGTGTAGAGGTAACGGGGTAACGCAGAGCCAGTTGGCTAGAGAATTTGGAAAGGGCGGGAATGGGATATTTTATATTCTAAAGAATTTAGAGAGTCAGGGGTTGGTTACGAGGCAGACTGCTGTGGTGCACACCAGCCAGGAAGGGGATATGGACAATAAGACAGCTGTTACGACTAATATGGTGTATTTAAGTAGATATGCGAAAAGTTTAGGGTCTCAGCAAAGGTTGGAGATTAATCAAGAGAAGAGGAGTAGATGTGCTTATAGTGAAGGTGGGATGAACGGGGAATGTGTGATGGAAGATGTTAGTGTAAAGGATTATGTGCCTGATATGAAAGCGATTTGTGATAAACTTGCGGCTGCTGATGAGAAAGTATGATTTGTGTCAATGGTTTTGTAAGTTTGCATTTTTCTGAATTCGGCTACTCATTTCTCTTGCTGCTCAATTTTGAAGGAGCTTTTTGTTCAAGATATCAAACAGGCTCTTGGTTACAGAAATGGGAGTGGTCATAAAGTTTGGAGAATTGTATGTGCAGTATTTATTACTATCTCGTGTTGGAAGCATTATATAATGTGGGAGTTTCATTTCTTTTGTATGTTTACTTTCAGGTTTGTCAAAGGTTAAAAGATGCTGGTCTTGTGAAGGAATATTCTGTCATTATAGAGAACAAGGTGATGGCATTTTCGTCAAAATTGCCTCATTCAGCAGTCATTTTCGCCTTTTTCCTCGTTACAAACTAAATTAATGAACGGATTAAATTTTATGTTAATACATTTGGTAAACTGAATAGAAAAAGCTAAGAACGTTTGGAGAGGTGATATATTTAATTTCAAGTGACTTTGTCTATGTGCTCATTCATCTTAGAACTAGTTCTTTTGCTCCGAATGGTATTATTAGACATCCTGGAATGATTCAAATCTAACCTGGTTATGTTGATACCAACTCTCATTTCTGTTCAATTATTGTAGACCTTTGCCCGCTTAAAACTATTGAGGGAATTCTCAGAGAAGTATTTCAAAACAAAATACTCTGAGGCTTGTACTGAAGATTGGAATGTGGATCAAGCAAATCAAAACAACAGTGTGATTAGTGAACAGCTTGTTGAACTTCCTCTAGAGAATCAAATTTATGACATTATTGATGCAACAGGATCAAAGGGGCTGACTCTTGTTGAGGTTTGCTTCCAAAAATCAAACCTGCATGTTTCTTCTTATTTGGGCTCTTTTTTTTTTTTTTTTTTGCATTTGCATGTTATATCGTTGTGTTGTTGTTTTCATCATTTTTGGCGAGATCTTTTTGTGATGGTCATATTATATTGTTCAGTTTGTAAGTGTAATTTTGCCTGTATTTTGAATTTTTATAGTGATTCAGTTGATTTTGTTGAAGGTCTAATGTGGTTAGTTTATATATGAGTTCAAAATTTTAGATTCTTCCATTACATGTGCTGCCTATTGGTTATTTTCTTGAACAGTTTTATATGTGGTTGTGATTTCCTCTCTCGCTTGTGTTTCATTTTGGCAGCTCTGCGATAGACTTGGAATCAACAACAAAAGATATTATAACACATTTATCAGTATATTTAGTAGGTATGGGATGCCTTGTAAGGAGGAAGGCCACAAAAAAGGCATGGTTTATCGTGTCTGGACTTCTAGAAATTTAACGGCTGACTCGTCGAATTCAAATTTGAGGTTACAAGCAGATGATTCTGCTTCACGGTATGCTATGGCTGATAACGTTTCAGAAACATGGGATCCCGCATGTAACGATCGCTTACCAGCTAATGCAGATGATGAAGATGCGGCTGGGCAGGTAAGACCTTTGCATACTTCTACAAGAGTTGATCTCTTTGAAAGAAGTGAACCTGGAAATGATAAGAATATGGCCTTCTCTAAGGGAGATACTGATCAGCAACCTATGGTAGTCGATATGGAAAATGTAACAGATATTGTTACCTCAGAAAGTATTCCCCAGCCCACAACAGTTTCTTTGAGAAACCAGCCCCATCACAAGGATCCCGCCTTGGCTGCCAAAAGGGAGCAGAGAATACTTGAACGGTTAGAGGTAAGTGTCAACTATATGCATCTCCGGAACACGTCGCAAAGCTTCCTCTTTGTCCCTTTGTCAACTTGTTGATACTTATCATCTCTAGCTATTTACATATAACTCTTCTACAGGAATATAAATTCATTGTAAGAGCTGAACTCCAAAGATGGCTTGAAAGCCTAGAAACGGATAAACACTCAGCAATGGATAGCAAGACCCTCAATCGTTTATTAGGAAAACTTCAGGAACAGGGGTTGTGTAAATGCTGCAAAGTTGGTGTCCCGGTTTCGTCAAATTGTAGGGGCCAACGTACTAAAGATGTGGTTTTACACCCATCCATCCAGCTTATAACGCCTGAAATTGCTGCTCAAATCCAGGAAAGATTAAGGTTTCATGAGCTGGAATGCCGTACTAGGGTCACAAAAAAATCGAAGGATGATTTACCAATTCCTGTATTGGACGGAATTCATAGGGCTCCTGTGAGAATAACTTCAGATGAACAAACTCAGAAGTTTGAAAAAATGATTGCTAATGGATTCGTAATATCAAAAATGATCCGTGCAAAGCTGCTTCACATCTTTCTATGGCACAGTTTAAATGATGAGGCACATGGAAATTCCTCACAGCTGACCAATGACATGACAAATCCTAGCAGCATATGTCAATTCTTTGTGATGGATGACTCTATCAAGGCCATGCCAGTTGAGCTATTTTGTCAAGTTGTAGGTTTAACTCATGATATTGATGAAACTGCAATGAAATGTCTGTGCCTGAAGGACCTTCCTGTTCAGAAATACAAAACCTTTATTGATAGTCTAGCCATTGCACGACTATCAGGAGTTTTTGACATTTTGAGGCGATTGGCGGTAAGTTACTTTCACTTCTATGACTGTATACACTATACATATGGATCATCTATTTTTGTCTGTAGAAATTTATGTATACACTATACACATAGATCATCAATAGGATTATCTGCTCTGGACTCTGGTACGGTTGTATGAATCTTGAGAGCTTCAAAAATATATTATGCACCTTCCATTTTTTGAATTTAAAACTCGCAAGTGCTTGTAACTTATTTTATGGAAGCAGCGACACAATGCAATAATGTTGCACTTATTTCTTTGTGATCGAATGTTCTCTTGAGTAAATTTTTTTAACCTTATGCTTCAATGCAGTTGATTCAACTAGTGACTGGGGATGAAGCTCAAGAGGGTGATCACCTGTTCTTACATCTGAAATTCAAATATGCGTTTGAGCAGAACCCTTACATAGAAGAACCACGACTGACGTTTCCAACCAGTTCAAATCCTGCTTCTCTCTATCTAAGGCCTTTAATCAGGCATAACTTTCAATTGCAAAGTACAGAAAATGTCGATGATTACTGGAAAACTCTTGAGTATCTTTATTCAGCTGCTGATCAAACTGCTGCTGCACATGCTTTTCCCGGGTCATCAGTTCCAGAGGTATGCAATATAATGTTTCCTTAATTATGGCTGTGACATTCGTTAAATTTAAACCCTTCACTTTTACTGTAGCTATTCCGCTTTCGTTCCTGGTCTTCAAACCAGTTGATGACAGCTGAGAACCGAGCTGAACTCCGCAAGCGCCTTGAAAATGATGATCCGGAGGCAAAACTATCCGTTAAAGATTGTGAAAAGATTGCAAAAGATCTTGATCTGACTGTACAACAGGTGTACTGCCGTCTTCTTTCATATTCCCCTTGTCCTTAAGCTACAATTTTTTGTATAATGTCTTCTATATGTAAAATTGCTTTAAATATGCCGTCCATTTTACAATTTTAAATTGACATATTGTGAATTGTGTTTTATTAAAGGTGCTGGCATATAAAAACAAACGGATGAATCGGAACAAAAGTAGAAGTAAAAATGGTTTAGAGGATATAATGGAACAATTTGAACATCCCAAGTCTCTCCGCAGCTCTTCTCGAAAGAGACGGAGACACCCAAAACCCAACAGCGCGGACCATGATGCCTGTACAAACAAGTGTGATACTATTACAGTCGATCAGTTTGTCGAAGATGAAAATTCGTTTGCAGGTCATAATGAAGAACAAAGCAATGGTTCAATGGCACATCTTGAAAATCGCCAGTGTGAAGAAAACTCTAAACCTCCTCACGTTGGTGAGGATAAGTGTCATCTCTTTGCAAGTCAAAGCCTATATCCAACACGGAAAACTAAATTTTCATGGAACCCAGAAGCTGAAAGGTATATCTTATACTTAACATCTAAATTTTATTGTTTGGTTAATCATTGGAGTCGTTGAGTTGTTTGCTTTCAGTAAAATTTTACTCAATAGCATTTAGTAAGATTGCAGTAGTTTATAAGTGATTCAGCTGGTGACAATATTTTGAATCACTGTATGGATGAAACCAGATCACAAAAGGGCATATGAAGAACAAGTTTTCTGTCAGTAGTGACCTGTAGGGTGTAGACTCTTAGTAATGTGTGCATAGTTACTACCGATCTAATAAAACAGACTACAGTATAATGTCACATTTGTTTAATTGCAATCCTAATTCTTTTCCATCATTGGAAGTTTCCAAACTTTAGAAATCACAGAAGCTTTCTATTTTTTCTGGACCTTGACCACCAAATATTGCATTATTTATCTTTGTCTGGCTCTTTTCTCAAAGAATGCTCAGCTGACTTCTGCAATTTGTCTAATGTTCTTCTGCTAGGCATTTAGTAATTCAATATGCAAGGCACCGTGCAGCTCTAGGAGCAAGGTTTCATCGCACAGAATGGACTGCGCTTGAGAACCTTCCTGCGCCTCCTAGTGCATGCAGAAGGAGAATGGCTTTGCTAAAGGGAAATCCAGATATTAGAACTGCTTTAATGAAGCTTCTGAACATTCTTAGCAAGAAATATGTGACATATTTGAAGAAGAGCAAATGCAAACGATTGACCAATTGTAATCGAGAAACAACGGTCAGGGGTCTGAGTAGCCCTGAACCTCTTGAGGAAGGTGGTGACGTGGAAGAAAAGTGGGATGACTTTGACTGCGAAGATATTAAGACAGCATTGGATGAAGTTCTTCAGCACACACAGGTATCTAAACTGCAGGTACCTTGAAAACAAAACTCTTTACAGACAATCTTACCTAATGCATCTACCTATGATAAAGGATTTTTCAATTCTCTTATAGTCCTTACACCCATTTTATAAAAAGGTAGAATGTAGATCATCATAACAAAGCCTCTTCAATATTTTTTTTCTTTCTAATTCATGCGAGCGTGCGCATACTGTCACAGATTCACTGGCATTCTCTTAAGCATCGAATGTGTTCTCTATCGTTGTGATCAATGACACCACTTAGTCTTCTGAGATGAGGCGTGGTTGAAATGATATATTCTGTTTTTCATGTTCATTTGGAAGCAATTTTTAATAAATTTTAGTTTCTGACAGTGCCTATTACTTTTCACGTTTGTTAGAAAGATGATGAAGGTCAACGTAACGAGAAACGACAGAGGAAAAACTTTAGTGGAAATCAGAGTCGTGCACGTATCCCTGGAAAGCTTGTCAAGGCTTTAAGTAAAGGGGCGAGGGGTTGTAAACAAGTCTATGAATCGTTGGCTGTTTCAAATGCAGTTGAATTATTCAAACTCGTATTTCTGAGCACCTTGACTGCAACTGAGGTGCCAAACTTCGTGGCGGAGACATTGCGGAAGTATTCTGAGCAGGATCTATTTGCAGCATTTAACTACTTAAGAGAGAAGAAAATACTGGTACTGTCATGTCAACTGCAATATTCTCTCTCTTCATCTTCTTTTTCCTTGAAATGCAATGATTACATTATTCTATTTCCTTGGCGTACTTTTATGAGCATAAACTGTGAACTCTAATGTCAGATTCCTTTTTCATGCATATTCATTAATTAAGATAAAAACGTGTTGTACCATGAGGGGCCTTCTTTTCATGTTTGTTATATATTGGTTAAATAGCCTGCTATAAGACCCATAGGCTGTCCACTGCCTGAGCTTCTGTGCTCCGCCAAGCTGCAAGGTTTACTAGTTTTTTTTTTTTTTTTTCGTTGTTAACTGTGCTCGTGATGTTACAGACGTTGGCCCTTTCTTTCTAGATAGTTCAAAATTCAAATGATGCATTGTGTAGGGGAGTCAGGGAGAAATTTAGAGCCGTCAATAGAAATGGATTTGAAATACTCCGATGTATTATGGGATGTGCCAAGTGTCATGTAGAAAGTATTTTGCAGTATACTATTACTAGTTGAAGGGTTTTTTTAGATTGTTTTCCCTTTAACATTATACAGGTTATCTCTGCTGACATCATGTTTCAAATACTTTGATATTTCTTCTTGTGCCACTTCTTTTACGTTTAACGTTTTTCAAAGCTTGAACTTTCCTCTTTGCAAGCAGGTTGGAGGAACTGGTGGTACCTCGTTCGAACTATCACAATGCTTTTTGCAAAGATTTTCTGCATCTCCCTTTCCAACTGATACAGGAGAGAGAGCTTCGTTCTTTATCAACTGGATCCAAGAAAAGGAACATGATATGTTTGAAGAAGGGATCGATCTTATTCCGGATCTGGAGTGTGGAGGTATTCTTGAACTATTTTCTCGAGTTACTACAGGTGAGCTCTCCGTGACGCCTTGCTTACCAGATGATGGTGTCGGTGAGCCTGAGGAGCCTACAAATTTGAAACGCCAAGCTGATAGTGGTGACCTTTCCAATGAGCGTAAGGCGAAGAGACCCAAAAGGTCATCAATAGTGGAAAGTGAATTAATTTCTCGTCGAGAAAAAGGCTTTCCTGGTATGAAGGTGATCATTAATAGGACAGTGTTTTCTAGTGCGAGTACCTTGGGCGGTATTCCATATATGAAAAACTGGAATGAGGATGACAAGCATCGTCAAGAGGGACATGAACCGAATTCCAATTTAATTCCTTCTGACAATTTGGAAGAAGTCTTGACCAGGAGCCACACAAACCATGCTATATCAGATCTTAATGCTTCACCTTGGGAGGCTATGGTGGAGTATGCTGCGTGTTTGACTTTAAAAACCGATCAGACTTTTAAGAGCGCTTTTCATTCTGAAATATTTAAAGATATTTATGAAGCAATTAAAATGGCAGGCGACCAGGGATTAACGTTAAATGAAATCTCTAATTTTATTGACAAGCAAGGTTTGAACTTTGCTTAGTGAACTGTACTCTACTAAGAATAACACAGCAGACTAGTATTTTATGTTTCAATAAATTGATTCTCTGCAGGTGAGTCTCATGGAGGGAAGATGGCCAGGATAGCAATCGAAATACTCCAATCATTTGGGCTAACAATCCAGGTACTATTGATTCTATGAAATTGTATGCTCCTCTGTAGATGTAATGAATACTTTGAATGTCTTCTGTCCCTAATCTTATCAGTTTGAGCGGTGATTCTGTCTGACTGGTAACCAACCATGAGTTGGAATTGAGTAATAACTGAATAATTTTGGTTTTGAAGTTTTTTTAATGATTTTCTGATAACCATGAGTTGAAATTCCATCCGACTGATAACCATCATTTGTGTTATTGATGCATTGAATAGACACTAATTGCTAATAAGTTACATCTCAGTTGAAGCATTTCTCAAATGAAAGATTGAACCCCATTAGTATAGCCTGCCCTGTAACTGCAAATAACAAACCAGTTTTCTCAAAATATATTACACATCCACTGATTGCATAATTTTCTTTTGATATTTTCAAACACAAACCCTTCGGATTTGTAATATACCTTTTGAAAACATGGTATATTTTTTGATACAGGTCAATGCATATGATACCGTTCACGTTGTTGATTCACAGCACCGGTCCAAATACTTTTTGACATCTGTGACTGGGTCCAGTAGTGGATTGCAACACCCTTCTAAATATCAAGACATTAATGCTAGTACGGACTTAGTAACCCTCAAAGATCGGCATGCAGCTAATGATGGTTCTGAGTTCCCAACTACAGAAATTGGGGTAGACAATAGTCATGCCCACAGTGTTACCATTCTTAATGCTCCAGCTGAAGTTCCTTCGTCATCAAATGAATACCTCAGTACTCATGGTAACACTTCGGTTAATATATGTTCGACCAGTTCAGGTTCATACGTTCCAATACTGCCCTGGATGAATGCGAACGGTACTATCAACAAGAGTATTTACAAGGGCCTGGTTCGCCGTGCTGTTGGCTCCATCATGCAAAATCCGGGCATGCTAGAGGTATTTTGTTTTTATGAGTAACAGTCTTGGTAGTATGATTGATATATGGAAGTATTAGATTTAAAAAAGTATTTGCAGATTAAAATACTGACATCCTTGATTTCTCAGGATGATATCATTCGGAGGATGGATGTGTTAAACCCTCAGGTTCGTTAAGGGTTAATTTGCTATTTGAAGAATCATGAGTATTTTGAAATTAGAAGTTTGTTGATATATTGTCAAAACTGGCTCTTATATTAAACATGTGATGATATGGTGATCCTGTATTGCCTAGGAGTACATGGATTTGTATATCAACAGTAAATGTACTCCTTTATCAAGCTTTTCGTAGCCTAGGCGCTTCCTTCTAGCAGCGTGAAAGGAGCAGGCGAAGGAGAATACTAGATTACAAATACAAGATCATTGTTGTCTTGAAATACCTTCTTTCTAAATTTTAAATTTGTGTCATTTTAATAGTATTATGCGTTACTTTTCAGAGTTGCAGAAGATTGTTGGAACTGCTGATTTTGGAAAATCATCTCATTGTGAGGAAAATGCGTCAAGTCAGACCTGGTCAGGCCCCGTCAATTTTGGGATGCATTTTGAAGAAGAACATAAACAGAGCATCCGAGGATGTAGTTTGGCGGGAGCATTTCTTTGTCAACCCCGCAAGTTCCCATCTGTTATAGTCTTGCTACAAGTGTTGAGCTGCCCTTGCCAGATGTTTATAGTCCTTAACGAGAATCCACTTATGGTTGTTATCACTCTTTAGCTTCAGTAGACTTGGCATGGTGCGACTTAACTAAAGCGGATATCATGATTTCTGTAATTGTTAGGGGTTAATTAATACTTATATGGTTCACTTGTATTCTGATATGTGCGTGCAAAGTAGACTTTTCGATATTGGCCCAAGGCAAAATGCTTTTAGCTCAGTTAAATGCAAGAATGGAATATATACCTCAGATTGAGCTTTGGCCAAAGCTTTCTGGCTGAAGTTTACATTGTCATTTGTTCTCGAAAAATCACACTGAATTTACACTTTTACGTCCACATTTTGCACGATAATTGTTGGTTGTTCGGGTAATATATATACTTTTTTTTATTATTGAAATAAAATTTTCTACTTTTCAAAAGGCTATATGTGTGGAATGCAACATTAAACAGTATAAATACGAATCACATTTATTTAAAAAAACTTTTGGTAAATACACAGTTAAATAAATGCAAATACAGCTTTTTCACCAATCTATGCAATTCAAACATCTTATTTTAGTGTGCAACAAAAACACACTCATTAACTGCATATTAATTTACGAAACATTCTTTTATCCCTAACATTTTTTTACATTGCTGCACTGGAAAGTACACATATTGCAAAAACAAGTTTAATCTCTACTCAATCTAATCCTTTAGTACTGATATGTTTTCGGTTATTTTAAATTCCGTATTATTAAACATTGTCTCTTGATATGAGAGCCTTTATATATATTTAATGGTGAAAAACTTTTTGATTAAAAAAGTAAGAAGCAGTAAAAATTCATATTTTCAAATTGTTTGATTCAAACAAAAGGAAATTGTCATTTTGGAAATCAGTGGACATGCATCAAAGTTCATAAATCACTAGACAAAAGACATAAAATTATCTTCTCAAACATAGCATGGAATGATACATTGTCATGGTATTTTTACGCTTCAAACTTCATCTTTTGTTAACATATGAGCTAATCGCGCACGAGGATAAATCTAAGACTGGTTATATATTTACCACTAGTTGCATACCCGTCGTCCCGACGGAAATTTTTCGGTATCTTCATTCGATTTAATTAAGCTTTACAACTCAATTTTCAATTCTTGATTTTATATTTTTTTTAAAAATTTTTAATTTTAATTTTTTTTTTTGAAATCTACCTAATTAAATACGATCAAATACAGTCAAATACAACCAAATACGATCAATTGGTCAAATACAAATGAATAGTGATGGAACATGTAGTGTAAATAAGGAGGATGAGGGGCATTTTTGTCAAAATTATATTGCAATGTGGTCTTTAGTGAGAAAAATAAAAAAATTAGTGAGGAAAAAGAACGAAAAATAAATGATTTAGCGACGAAAAAAATCTCGTCGCTATATGTGTGTTGTGGACACTCCTATTATTAGTGTGGATACATCGCTCGTAGTTTTGGATTTGAATTAGATTTAGTACATGTCAGATAGCGAGCGTTATGTAAATTGAAAGTTCCAAAAGATAAATGAACGTATTTTACTATATATAAAAGAATATCATCATCAACCATTTACCAACCACCCACTTTCCCCACTAATTCCCTTATTTTCCTCACTAAAGACCCCATTGCAATAAGACTTTGACAAAAATGCCCCTCTTCACCCTCCTTTTATTTACACTACATGTCATCCATCACTATTCATCCGTATTTGACTGTATTTGATCAACTGATCGTATTTGATCAGGTAGATTTCAAAAAAAATTATAAAATTAAGATTTGAAAATTTGAAAAATATAAATTATAAATGGAGCAAAAAACATTGTAAAACTTAATTAAATCGAGTGAAGACACCGAAAAATTATCGTCGGAACGACGGGAGTGCAACTAGTTTTACTATAACGATACATAACAAATGCACATATATCGGTTGTTTTGAAAAAATGGGTAGCATTTTTTTAAAATGGTTCAAGTACTTATTTCTCTCTCGAAGCAACCAATGCCGCAATGCAGGAAGCTATGCGCAAGCGCAACACTGGAAAAAGTCCTGTAGAAGTAGAAGCTTCTAAATCAGTGCTAAAAACAGTTTCATTGCGAGAAAAAGGATAATGTTAAGAGCCTGCTATCAACTGGAATCTTCGACCTAGTTGCTGTAAAATATGTCTCACGGGATCTCACCGTAAGTACAAATAAGAATTTGGCATTTCCGTGATTTGTAGTTTATTATATAAAGTCTTCTGAGTTCCGACCTGTTTTTTTTTTTTTTTTTTTTAGAAAAATGTCCGCAGAACTATTCAAGGAACCGGTACTTGTGCTGGTGCAATTGTGCAAAGATTGTTAAAAAAAAATTAAAGGTAGCTTATTTTAGACAATGCAGCTAGTCTTTTTCGATGCTGTGAAAATTAACTGGCGAGAAAATAAAAAATACAATGCATATGGTAAATGTTTACCTGTTGGAGGGAGCAACACGCCGGAAGCAAGCAAGAGTGCAGATGGAGTCGTGCAGGAGCTGAAGAACAACTTCATCTGATCAGAGACGCGACTTACCAACACGCGCCTTCTCCGTCTCAATCGCTTTCACAACCCCATTCAAAACAACCAACCTATTAGCAGCATACACGTGTCCCTTCCACTTTCTCGTAACCAACTCCTCACCCAACTTAACTCCACGCGCTACCGTCATCTCCGTCCCCTCAACAACCTCATCCACCAATCCAATCTCCATCGCCGCCGTCCCGGTCAACTTCTCCGCCTTCAAAAACACGTCCCTCCCACTCACTCCGCTCCCTATTTTACTCCTCACAACCTCCACAAACCACTCCGGCATCACTAAATCAATGTCGACTTCACTCATGTACAAAAAACCTCTCTCTTTCCTCATGATGACGTAATCGTGCGCCGCCGCGAGTATGAATCCCGCCGCCGATGCGTGACCCGCCACCGCAGCGATCGTCGGCATCGGAAACGCGATCAGATCGGAAATCAAAGACATGAACTCGCTCGTCATCGACTTCGCTTTCGTCTCTTGATCAGAATCTGAGTTCGAATCGGTCGTTGACCGGACCCAATCCAAGTCGTAGCCGTTGGAGAAGAACTTACCTTCGTTAGTAGTGACCAGAGCGGAGGAGGGAACGGCGTCGGATTTGATTCGGTGTAGTGCGGATCTGATAGAGCGGATGAGAGTTGGGTTGAGTCGGTGCTCACCGGCGCCGTTTAGCGTCAGTAAGTAGACGTTACCGATTTTCTGGACGCTGCACATTTTGTATGTGTTGTTGTTGTTGTTGAATTGGATTAGGCGTGGGAGACAGCGGAGAGTTTTAAGGTTGTTTTGCGTTGAAGTTTATGGAAAATTTTCAATTGATATATTTTGGATTTTGACTCATCGATTCCTTTTGAATTTTAGTTCAATGGTCGAAAAAATCAATCTTCTCTAGTAGGGAAATAATTTTAAATATATTGGCAATTGTTCGTGTTTGTAAAATTATTAAATGAAGTATTTTACTATATAAAATAAAGTAAGAAAGAAAATGTTATGTGAGAGATAAAATATGAAAGAAAAATATTCAAAGTGGAAATAGTAACAACAAAATAGAACATTAAAATAAAAATAGAAAAAATAAAAGAGAACAGATGAAATATATATTTTATCGGACGATGTTTTTGTGACAACATAACACATTCGGAGACGTTTACTTGTCTTTGGCGATATCGTCAACGATGACTGCGCGTCTTGCTTCAATCTCTTCATCAACAAACCTGCAATCTCCAACCCAAGTAAACTTACCACCATGACTACCTTTCTTAGGTGATCCATTAATCCCACTTCCTGATTTGCGATCTTTGCGGACGTTCAGGTCCTGCTTCTGCGAACTCCCTTTCCCTCTTCCAGCGTGCTTCATAGCTCGTTTACTACAAATGAGAGTGTGCGCGTATGTTTAAAGGTGTGATCTAAAGCGATGATATAGGGTGTGTACAAATAGTGTGATTTGAATCTTAATGCTGCTGTTTGAATTTGTGTCTTCATGCAATTGGAAGATTGTTGATAAGATCGGAGCTTTGTTTTCATAGAATGATGCGTATTATGTGATTCGTTTTGTCCGTTTCCCACCCTCCGCCATTCCCTTGTGAAGCTGTGCTTCAATCCCAAATGCATATTCAATTACGTTGATTTATTTCAATTGCATTTTGAGCCTTAAATTATTATTATTTTATTTATGGTTAGAGATCAGGTAAAAAAATGTCTAAATATAAAAAGTATAAAGAGATCATAACCATAGATGTACATTCTAATCAATGGCTGAGATTATC
>JAWWMW010000060.1:62107-73529 GCA_035048345.1 Echeveria elegans | reverse complement strand
AGTAATTATTATGGTTTTTTTTTTTTTTACTAAAAAACACCATGAAATTCTATAAAGCGCACGATCAACATGTCATATGATATTATTACTTGAATAGTCGCTAATCCATCGGTTAAGGAAACCCCCTCAAGAACAAACGGTGATATTTACTCTTAAAGATGAGAAGAAGAAAAAACAAGTGAATCCAACCAAAGTGCACATAAAAAAAAACCTCAACCATTTCGGGCTTCACACTATCAAGTTCTTCATCTTCTCATTGCTAGACGATTTCTTCGCTTGTGTGTGTTTCTAGCCCTGGCCCTCTTTGTGCTGTCTTTAGTCCAGGTTAATGCTGTTGGAAAAGCTCATCGTCCTTCTGACCCTGCAACATCGACCAAATGCTCAAACAGACGAGCTAAAGGTGCACAAACCTTTACACCCAAAAAAAATCCACACATTTTTTTACTTATTGTCGTCCATTATTTTTTACTCTTTTTGTGCTATTGAGTGTGCAGACTTTCATAGTAAACATGGGAGAGAAGCCTAAAAGCCTGCTAATAGGAAACCGGATTTACAAGAGAATCATCAAGAGAGTTCTTGGCAAGACTGGATCAAATGTGCTTCTTAATAGCTACACGAGGAAGGAGCTTCAGTGGCTTCTCTGTCCGAATGACAGAACGTCAGAAAAAACTCATGTCAAGTAAGCAAATTATTATAGAACGTTACTAAAACCTTCAAATGTTGACAACAAGATTTATAAATGCTAAAAACTCTGATCATCGGAGAATGCCACGAATATTTAAAATTCTGGAATATATGATTTATTGATTTGTTTTGGATTTTTTTTATTTTGTTGAATTTGGTGTATATGCAGAGTTAACAGGAATTGTTTCAGTTTTCGAGTCTAAAAAAAGACACACGCGAACAACAAGATCATGGGACTTCATGGGATTTCCTCTTACAGTTAAACATTCAACAACAGAAAGTGATATTATTATCGGGGTGATCGATTCAGGAATCTGGCCTGAATCTGCAAGCTTCACTGATGAAGATTTCGTTCCACCACCCGCAAAAATTTTACTTTCAACAAGTAAACAATTTAATGTTTGGTTGATTGTTTGTTTGGCACTTTGATTTTTATCAACTGAAAACAATTTATAGTAAAATCGTGGGCGCGAAATCCTATAAGGCTAGTGGCAATTTTACAGCAAATGATGATCCCTCGCCAAGAGACACCGACGGACATGGCACGCATGTGGCGTCAATCGCTGCTGGTGGCATTGTTACCACTTACCAGTGCAAGCATGTTGGGACTTGGACTTGGAACAGCTAGAGGAGGTGTTCCAGCTGCTCGTGTAGCTATTTATATAAGGTATGCTGGGTTCTCTGCGAAGATGCGGATATTCTTTCTGCCTACGATGACGCCATTGCGGATGGTGTAGATATAATTTCCTTATCCGTAGGTGATACTGTTACCGTTAATTATTATGAGGATGCCATTGCTATAGCCTCTTACCATGCCATGAAGAATGGGATATTGACTTCGATGCTGCTGAAAACGAAGGCCCTGAGTACTGCACAATGAGTAATGTTGCTCCGTGGACTCCTGGTGTAGCGGCTAGTATTACTGACCGCGATTATGTGACATCAGTTAAGCTAGGAAATGGCCAAGTTTTTCAGTTACTCACTACGATCATCGATTGAAATAAGTACTAGTAGTAGAAAAATTCGTTCACTTGCCTCAAGGTCTAGTTATTCATGGGTTCGGGAATTTCAAGGGAGTTCCCTGAATACATTTGATACTTTGAAATAAATGCATACACTGATCTATGCCGGAGATGCACCAAACGTTGCCGGAGGTTTATAGGCTCTTTCTCATCACGGCGTCCGAACAAGCTAAACCCTGATACTCTAAAGGTGCTATTGAAGACCAAACACTCTGGTTTCATTTTTCCTAATCAATTAAGTTCTGTACTAGATAAACAAAATTTATAGACTCGGAAACATTCATATGTTGCAGCCAGATATAAGCGCACCAGGATTCAACATCTTGGCGGCATGGGCGACAATGGCCCCATTGACACATGTTGTAGGAGATACTGATCAGTGAACTATAATATCATCTCCGGGACATCAATGGCGTGCCCTCACGTCACAGCTGTGGCGGCCTTTATCAAATCTTTTCATCCGACTTGGTCCCCGGTTGTCCTTAAGTCGGCAATAATGACCACAGGTAATGTACAACAAGTTAAGCGATATTCAGGTTATTTTCATTACCTGAAATGAATAGATCAGGCTGGTTATGTGATAACCTAAGAATCCTGGGGTCTAAATGTGAAGGAACTAAAGTCTAACTAATTAAAATGTAGCCTTTAACTTTTTGATAATTGCGTAACCTGACGGAGAAGGTAGCAGAGGAAAGTGTAAGTAATTAAAATCTAGCCTCAAACTGTTGGATAATTACATAACCTGACTCTTTGCATCACATACTGCACTACTTTTCTAAAGCATACTGCTTCTGCTTGATACTGCAATTGTCAAAAATGCCGAGGACAAAAATGCAACGAGGACATTTTGAAAACTTATCTAAGTCGCACCAATTTTTTCCAGCTTTTCCAATGAGCCCTGTCACAGACCCGCAAGCTGAATATGCATACGGAGCCGGCCATGTCAACCCCATCAAAGCACTCAATCCAGGTCTAGTGTATGAAGCTGGTCCAGCCGACTACATCAGCTTCTTGTGCGCAGATGGGTACAACACTACATTACTTCGAAGGATCACTGGAGACAACTCTCAATGTCCAACTACGTTCGGAAGCATCCATGACTTAAACTATCATTCATTCTCATTAGCCACTAAGACACCAAAATCCATCCCTCTAACGACTTACCATAGGACTGTCACAAATGTTTGAACTCCTAGGTCAACTTATAAAGCTACCTTGACGACCCAGTTGGTCTAAGTATCAAAATTGCTCCAGACATTTTGACATTTGCTTTGGTCGGAGAGACACACTCTTACAATATGACAATTGGTGGCTGGTTTAATGGAACTCTTGCATCTGCTAGTCTGATTTGAGATGATGGTGTGCACCAGGTCAGGAGTCCGATCGCTCTTATTTGGGTCTAGTTTCAAAACATGCGCTGCAGCTTAAATTATGTAGCTCCATATATGTACATCTCCTGTAAGTATGTGTACTTCAACTTTTGCATTTTTTCAATAATGAATAATTTTATTTTAGTAATACTAACTCAGATGAAAACATACTTCAATCAAGTTGCATCAATATCATAATAAGTATGCTTCATCGATTAGAGCGTGACGAACAAAGAGAGTTGAACAATTCAGAAAGTAATCCGAAAAATAATTATATGCCAGACCGTTTCAGCGAAGACAAGCTAGGGAAGAAAATGCGGGATCCAAAATGGTTATGAAGGGATAAATGTGTACATATCCAAAATCCAAAGTCGAACTATGTCAACTGCAAAACGATCTAGAATCCGATATCTTGGTTTTTTTCTTCATATTGAAAGTAATATGTATTACCAGGAAACCGTCTTTCTGAGACATTGCTCATTGCCTTGCGGCCTTGCCTGGTCCGGGTATGAACATTTCCAAGTCGTTAGTGCCCTGATTTTATTTTAAAATGACAAATATACTATTACTAAGGCCGAGTCATATAATACCTGTTTTAGCGATAGTCAGTGGACACAGCAAAGGCCAAGTATCAGAAGAACAATTTGTAATATAAAAGCTTGTCATTTTTCCAAAAACTTACAAGAAAAATTCAACCGAAGTACTTATAAAAGGAGTCGAAATTGTTTCGGATAAAAATCAACTTTCCTACTCTGAATTCTCATCATGACTAGACAATTTCAGCAACAGTGCCTGGTCCTAGTTCTGGTCCTGATTGGACTTTCTTGCATCCAAGTGCGAGTTGCTGTGGCTGGGGGTTTACGCCGTCCTCCTGATCCTGCACCATCACCCAACTCCAATCCGGATGAGCTAAAGGTTCACAAAATAAAGCTTTACAATTCACACATTTTCTATTTCAATATGTTTCATGTTTGACTCTTTTTGGAAATATGTGTGTGCAGACCTACATAGTATACATGGGCGAGAAGCCTAAAAACGCGCTATTAGGAATCCCGTTTTACAAGAGAATCATCCATGAAATCCTAGGCAAGAATGGATCTGATGCACTTCTTCATAGCTACACGAAGAGCTTTAGTGGCTTCTCTGTCCGTATGACCGAACATCACAAAAATCTGATGTCAAGTAAGGCAGCATATTTTGAACATATTCATTCGAATATAAAATTTACACAAAAAAATGTAATTAATTTGATGAATATACAGAGTTAGGGGGAATTGTTTCGATATTCGAATCTCAAACGAGACAAGTGCAAACTACAAGGTCATGGGACTTCATTGGATTCCCTCAAACATTTAACCACTCGACGACAGAAAGTGACGTCATAATCGGAGTGCTTGATACAGGAATCTGGCCTGAATCTGCCAGTTTCAGTGATGTAGGATTCGGTCCTCCACCGGCGAAATGGAAGGGCTCTTGCCCACCAACAGCAGACAACTTTATCTGCAACAAGTAAGTCATGAACCAACTTTGATCAATTCTTGTTTAATTATTTTGTTTAGCATTTTTGTGATCGAAAATTTTAAAATTTGCAGCAAAATAGTGGGTGCGAGATACTACAAGGCAGATGGAAATTTTGACTCATTGAACGTGCCATCGCCAAGAGACACCGAGGGACATGGCACACATGTTGCCTCGACGGCAGCAGGTGGCGTTGTCACTGGTGCAAGTATGTTAGGTATAGGACTTGGAACTGCCAGGGGAGGTGTACCAGCCGCTAGAATTGCTGTCTACAAGGTTTGCTGGAAAACTGGTGGATGCAAAGATGAAGACATTCTAGCTGCCTTCGACGATGCAATCTCAGATGGACTGGACATACTCTCATTATCCTTAGGTGGTTCTGTTGCGAGAAATTATTTTGAAGATGGCCTTGCTATAGGCTGTTACCATGCTATGAAAAATGGGATACTGCCTTCTATTGCTGCTGGGAATGACGGCCCAGAGCCCTTTACAACCACCAATGTTGCTCCATGGACTCTAGGCGTAGCGGCTAGTACCATAGACCGCAAATTTCTGACATCAGTTCAGCTAGGAAACAGCAAAGTATATGAGGTACTAGTTTAAGATCATCATTTGAAATTATTACTAAAAACTAAGTGTCATTTGTGTCACGAAATCTGATTTTCGATCAATGCAGGGAAGTGCGTTAAATACATTTGATACTCTGGCCGAGTTACATCCACTGATTTTCGGTGAAGATGCACCGAACCTCAGCGGAGGTTTTGATTCCAGCAGCTCTAGGTAAGTACAAGAACATATCATACATTCCTGTTTTACATCGAATAAAAATCGAGTAAATGTTTACTCATTCATTTTGTGTTTTTTAGATTTTGCGTTGATAATTCATTGGATCCCGTACTAGTACGAGACAAGATCGTTCTATGTGCATCAAGGGGTCAGGGTCAGGCAGCATTCGTGGCTGGAGCGGCAGGAGCCGTGTACGCGGACAGTGGCGCTAATGATATAGCCTGGGCTAGCGTCGTACCAGCATCACTACTTGATGTCCCGAGTGGTAATGAAATTCTCACGTACATGTCAACTAGCCCCAAGTAAGCTCCGTCTGTATATTACGTTGTTTCAAATGATTGAAGAAATTAGAAACAATTCTCAGTGCTTATATATGGGTTGATTTCATTTTTTCATTTTTATTTTGAAATGTGTATCAGTCCGACAGCCACCATTTTCAAGACTCTTGACGCCATTGATAATAGTTCAACAGCTCCTAACGTAGGTTCATTCTCGTCTCGTGGTCCCAGTCAAGTGAATCCTGATATTCTCAAGGTACAAACTTTTCTAAATCACTGTTGGTATTTATATATGTTTCGTTAGGAAATCGCATCACATTCAGAAAAACAAAACTTCCCTTGCTATCGTGATGATCTCAGTTTATCAGGTCCTTCTGAAATGAAAACATTTTGAAAAGGAATGGTTTTTTTTTTTCTGGAAATTTGCAGCCTGATATAAGCGCACCAGGAGTCAATATCTTGGCTGCCTGGCCGACTGTCTCCCCCATCACACCTGTGGTAGGAGATACCCGATCAGTCACGTACAATATAATTTTCGGTACATCAATGGCGTGCCCTCACGCCTCAGGAGTTGCGGCGCTAATCAAATCTTTTAACCCGACCTGGTCCCCATCTGCCATTAAATCGGCCATGATGACAACAGGTAAATGTTTTTTCTAAAAATCGTATGCCAGTATTTTTAAAATTTTCATTCAAATTCTCACTTCTTTTTTTTTGCGATGCAGCGTTCCCAATGAGTAATCCACTATTCGAATATGCGTATGGATCAGGAAATATTGATCCAATCAAAGCACTCAATCCGGGTCTAGTCTACGATGCTGGCGTTAACGATTACCTAAACTTCTTATGCGCAGCTGGATACAGCGCAGTGCAACTAAAAGCGATCACAGGCGAAAATATTGAATGTCCTGCCGTGCCGGGAAGTATTCATGATTTGAATTATCCTTCATTTGCGTTAACCATTTTCTCGGCAACACCCATACCCATACCGGTTACCTCGTACCGTAGGACTGTCACAAATGTCGGAGCTCCTAGTTCAACTTATGAAGCTACCGTAACAGCCCCAGCTGGACTAAACATACAAGTTACACCGGACACTTTGACATTTACTTCTGTGGGAGAGTCGCTATCGTACACTTTAACAATTAGTGGCGTGATTGACGACACGATCGGCCTTGCTTCCGCAAGTTTGGTTTGGAATAATGGAGTGAACCAAGTCAGGAGTCCGATCACTGTGGCTTTTGTAGTCGCGACTTAATATCCAATGTGCTTCCAGAATTTCGGTCTTGTGAATTGAATTTCAGTTTGTATGAATGTTTTTTTTACTGTTATGAATAAATTTATTTCCCATTTTCATGACATCTTTCGGAAGGGTTCAACATCTCGACTCCTTGGGGGATTTTCGCCCTGTTGTAGGCTATACCTTATCAGTGAACTATCAAAGGCATCCCCTCACGTCACAGCTATGGCAGTACTTATCTAAAATGTTTTCATCAGACTTGGTCCCCGGCCGGC
Organism: Echeveria elegans; assembly: GCA_035048345.1. Taxonomy (NCBI): domain Eukaryota; kingdom Viridiplantae; phylum Streptophyta; class Magnoliopsida; order Saxifragales; family Crassulaceae; genus Echeveria; species Echeveria elegans. Next base: position 66,356 of record JAWWMW010000060.1, on the reverse strand, counting down.
TGTCCTTTAAGTCCGCAATCAAAACCAGAGGTATGAGAAATATATTGATCATCAGGCTGGTTATGTGATAACCTAAGAATGCTGGGGTCAAAATGTAAAAGAACTAAAGTCTCACTAATTTAAATATAGTCCCAAACTTTTGGATAATTACATAACCTTACAAAGGAAATAATTTTCCTCTTTGTTTCACAATGCATTAATTTTCACAAGGTTAGTGCTTCATACTGCAACGGTCAAAAGGACCCTCATTGCGTCAGGGAAAAAAAAATACAAGTATCAATATGCATATCCGAAATTCGAAATCGAACAACTGAAACACTGTGGACTTAGACAGGTTTTTTTTTTTGGGTTTCTTTAGAGTAATATGATATAACAACAGGGCGTGTAATCACACGTTCAAGACTTCGCATGTTCCCCACTCCGTGTAAGAACATTTCCAACTGTATTTTAAAACACCGAATACAATATTACCAGAGTGATTTCATATAATACTACTATTTACTGATAATCAATGGATTTAGGATGCTGCAAAGGGCAGGTAACAGAACAAAAAAATTGTAATATAAAAACTTTTGGTTTCCCAAAAAATCTGACGAAATCTTGTGTTAGTGCGTATAAAAGAGACATCAACTGTTTCAGGCAAACATAAACCTTCCTGCTCTCAGTTCTTTTCATGACTAGACAGTTTCCTCGATCGTGCGTAGCTCTAGTTCTTTTCCTTGTTGGACTGCCTTTAATCCAAGAGCATGTTTCTGCAGTTGGAGGAGTTCGTCTTCCTCCTGACCCTGCACCATCTCCCAATTCTCAACCAGGGGAGCTAAAGCTGCGGAAGTTAAAGCTTTATCCCAAAAAAATCCACATCTTTCCTAGCTCATACATTTTACTATAATCTCTTTTATTGACTCGTTTTATTGTTTCTGAAGACCTACATTGTATACATGGGCGACAAGCCTAAAAGCGATATAATAGCAATCCAGATTTACAGGAGAATCATCCATAAGATCCTAGGGAAAAATGGATCAAATGCGCTTCTTCATAGTTACACGAAGAGCTTCAGTGGCTTTTCTGTCCGAATGACCGAACATCACAAAAATCTGATGTCAAGTAAGTTAACAAACTCTTGACACGATTACTTTAAGTACAAGGTTTTATAAATATCTAATTTTTTCTTAATAATTTGTTGTAACTGCAGAACTGAAAGGAATTGTTTCGATATTCGAGTCTAAAACAAGACAAATGGAAACCACAAGATCATGGGACTTCATTGGATTTCCTCTTACATTTAACCACTCAACTACTGAAAGTGATGTTATTATCGGAGTGTTTGATTCCGGAATCTGGCCTGAATCCGCCAGTTTCAGTGATGTGGGATTTGGTCCTCCACCGGCTAAATGGAAGGGCTCGTGCCCTCCGACGGCGGATAACTTTACATGCAACAAGTAACTAACTAACTCAATTTGATCGATACTATCGTTTTCCTTTCCGAGTCTGTTTATTGACAATTTTAATTTTTCACTTTGTCTAGTAAAATAGTGGGAGCAAGGTACTATAAGGCAGATGGCCTTTTTGATGCAGTGAACGTGCCATCGCCTAGAGACACCAACGGACACGGAACACACGTAGCCTCAACGGCAGCTGGTGGCATTGTTCCAGGTGCAAGTATGTTAGGTATAGGACTTGGAACTGCCAGAGGAGGTGTCCCAGCTGCTCGTACAGCGGTCTACAAGGTATGCTGGTCTAGTGGGTGCAGTGACCAGGACATTCTAGCTGTGTTCCACAGCGCCATTTCTGATGGAGTGGACATAATCTCAATGTCCATAGGTGGTTCTGAATTCCGACATTATTTCCAGCACAGTTCTGCTATAGGCGCTTACTATGCCATGAAATTTGGAATATTGACTTCATACTCTGCTGGTAACAGTGGCTCTGAGCACTTTACGACCACCAACGTTGCCTCTTGGTCAATAGGGGTTGCGGCTAGTACCACTGACCGCACGCATGTGACGTCTGTTCAGCTAGGAAACAGTCAAATTTATCAGGTACTTGTTCATAATCATAAAATTGATATCAGTACTAAAAGTCAATAATCATTTCATTTGTGCACCGAAATCTAATTCAATGATCGGAGCAGGGGTCTGCGTTAAACACATTCGATACTTTGACAAATTTACATACACTGATTTACGCCGGCGATGCACCGAACCTCAATAAAGGTTTTGATTCCGGCAGCTCAATGTGAGTACAAAAACTTATAACGCATTTTCTTTTCTTTTACAGCCTAATGGAACGTTCTGTCTTGATACAACCCTAACCTCACCCATCGTAAAGTAAAAATATTTATTCTTTTCCTCGCATTCTTAGGTACTGCTTAGATGATTCATTAGATCCCCTTCTAGTACAAAACAAGATTGTTTTGTGTGAACGAAGGGGTTTCGGTCAGGCAGCATTTGTGGCCGGAGCAGCTGGAGCTTTGTACGCTGACGATAAAGTAAAGGATGTAGCAAGGCCGAGTGCCTTACCTGCATCGTACCTTGATTACAATAGTGGTTTGGACATTTACAAGTACATGTCAAACAGTGCCAAGTAAGCAAACCTCATTCAAAAAATAAAAATCAAGTATTGGAATAAGCTAAAAACAACTCTGTAGTTGTCACGATACCTGTCGCATAGGAAACTAATCGAGTCCGATATATTATGTGGAAAGAACTAGTTCTTGATTTATTTGTTTTGTTTTTGAAATGTATGTCAGTCGAACGGCCACCATATTCAAGACTGTCGACGGCATTGGCATTGATAATACAACAGCTCCAGCTGTTGGCTCCTTCTCGTCTCGTGGTCCAAGTCAAGCTGATCCCGATATTCTGAAGGTATGATCCATGTCCATATTTAAAAGTCTTGTAAAGAAATCAAATTACTTTCTGAAGTAATCAAATGTCTAACTTCAGATTAAACTACAGAAATTATAAGGAAATATTTTTCAAAGCGAAATGTGTTACTATTCCAAGTCAAAAATTGTATTCATATTTACAGCCTGATATAAGTGCACCTGGTGTAAATATTTTGGCTGCTTGGCCGACTGTTGTCTCAGTGAGCGATGTTGCAGTCGATACCCGATCCGTTACCTACAACATAATTTCCATTTTCCGGTACATCGATGGCATGTCCTCATGCCTCGGGAGTTGCAGCATTGATCAAATCTTTTCACCCGACTTGGTCCCCAGCTGCCATCAAATCAGCCATGATGACTACTGGTAAAACAATTTATGACTTACATACTCCAAATCTTTGATAATATATATTTTTCGATCAAATTCTCACATTTTTGGATTCAGCGTTCCCTATGAGGCCTATCAGAGAACCACAAGCTGAATATGCTTACGGAGCAGGAAATGTTAATCCCATTAGAGCACTCAATCCAGGTCTAGTCTATGACGCCGGCGTTGCGGACTACAACAACTTTTTATGCGCTGCTGGATATACAACTGAATATCTTCGAAAAATCACATTCGACCCTAGTGAATGCCCTCCTATACCAGGAAGCATTCATGATTTAAACTACCCTTCATTCGCATTAGCCACTTTAACGCCAACATCCATACCTTTGACCCCATACCGTAGGACTGTCACAAATGTTGTATCTCCTAGTTCTTACAAAACTACCGTGACAGCTCCGGTTGGGTTGAATGTAGTAGTCACTCCTTCCATTTTGACAATCACTTGTATCGGAGAATCGCAGTCATACACTTTGACAATCAGTGGTGCAGTTGATTACACAGTTGATGTTTCTTCCGCAACCTTGATTTGGGACGATGGTGTGAACCAAGTAAGGAGCCCCGATCGCTGTGATTGCCGTTGTTGAAACTTGGAAATGTACTCTGTTCTTCAAGAATTTCCGGTGTGCAAAAGTATTTTTTGTATTTCAATTTGTATGAATGTTTTTTTTTCTTCTTTCAATTTTGTTATGAATAAATCCATTTGAAACAGAGAGATACCGTCCTTTTGGCGACTAAAAATAATAGGAAGAGTTCAAGTGAAAAGGAGATTTTTTTTTTCATAAAAAGTGTAAGGTGGGTAGAGATCGAGTAAAAAAATGTAAATATAAAAAGTATAAAGAGATCATAATCATAGATGTATCTTCTAATCAATGGCTGAGATTATCTAATTAATATCCATTTAATTATAATAAAAAATGATTATTCAATGTTTGAGGGTATTTAAGATATTTTGATCTGATTTACATGAGAATTAT
>JAWWMW010000060.1:40848-58921 GCA_035048345.1 Echeveria elegans | reverse complement strand
TATGATTTTTATCGAACAATTAGCACAACACTTACAATTACATTATAGTCCCAATCGATTATTAAAATAATCTAACACTATCCCCAACCAAATTGGTTATCTGCGAAGGTTACAGTATCTTCCTGTTGAGTTAATGAACTGCTCGGATTTACAAGTCATTCACATTGGCCTGAATAATCTCACTGGGGATATTCCGTCTGAGGTTGGAAATTTGTCTAAGCTGCGTTTTTTGGCCCTTGAGTCAAATAGTTTATCAGGAAGCATTCCATCCTCTGTTGGGTATTTGTCGAAGTTGCAGCATATGTGGCTCCCGAATAATAAGTTAACACGGGGACTGTCACATCTTTTATTGGTAACCTGTCGTCCCTTTTGCTGTTATCACTTGGGAGCTACTTTATTGAAGATGAAATTCCATATGACATTTGCAATTTGAAGAATCTGACAAGATTACGTTTGTACAACAATCGATTCTCTGGTACTGTCCATGTGTCTTTGTACAACCTATCTTCTGTTACTGAGATTTCTATTGCGGATAATGACTTGTATGGCGAGTTTATTCCAACATCTGCCATGTTAAATGTTCCGCGTCTCATTTCCTTGATTGTTGGATACAATCAGTTCAATGGAAGCATTCCTGCAGTGTTACTTAACATTTCCACGCTTCGAGTTTTTGACGCTCCATCCAACAACTTGACTGGTCAGGTTCCTGAGTAATATAGGAGTGCTGAAGAATCTCCAACGGTTGAATCTTGAGTTTAATCAATTAGGCCTCGGGACATCCGCTGACATGGAGTTTTAAACTTCGCTAAGTAATGCAAGCTTTTTGAGTCTAATGGGTTTGATGAAGAATCAGTTTGGAGGAGAATTACCACCGTCATTTTTCAACAGCTCAAAGCAGCTTACAAGGCTGACTCTCGGAAGTAATAGGATATCTGGAAGCATTCCTGACGAGATAGGTAGGATGGTCAATTTAGTACAATTGGGTATCGAGGATAATGAACTTTGAACTCCAGGGAGTGATTCCAGAATCTATTGGAAATCTCGTAATGTTGGAGAAACTAGAACTTAATGGAAATAGATTAACTGGAAGTATCCCGGATTCCTTGGGAAACCTCAGAAGCCTGTTTTTTCTTAGTTTTGCAGATAATGATTTGGAAGGAGTGATTCCTTTCACTCTAAGGCAATGCAATCAAATGCAGAACTTGCTTCTTTCACAAAATAGGCTAAAGACTTTCTTATCCATTTTGACCAGCTGATTGCACTTGATCTGCATAATAATATATTATCAGGGTCAGTACCATCTGAAATTGGCAACTTGAAGAATTTTAGGAGACCTGTCTCTATTTGATAACAAGTTTACCGGTGAAATTCCATCACAACTTGGATACTGCACAGGGCTTGAGTTCCTTGATATGTCGAAGAATTTTCTTGAAGGAAATATACCTCCTTCGTTAGCCAAACTGAAAGCTCTTCAGTTCCTTGATGTTTCCCTAAACAACTTGTCAGGAAGGATTCCCCTGGAGCTGGAAAGCCTCGGTGTTCTGTGGCACTTGAACTTGTCGTTCAACCACTTTGAAGGTCAAGTTCCCGTTGGAGGAGTTTTCGGAAACCACAGTGGATTTTTGTTCGAGGAAAATGGAAAGTTGTGTGGTGGGATCTCTGAGCTTCAGTTACCAAGATGCTCCGGGAGGCCAAGAAAAAGCCTTTCAATATTATTAATAATCCTTATAGTTATATCTTGCGTAGGGGGTTCAGTCCTTGTGATAGCTTGTTTGTTACTTTACTGGAGAAGGAAGGTAAGGAGGGACTCGTCTTTGACTTCTAAGGAAGAAAATGAGCTGTTAAGAGTCTCCTATAAAGACCTTCACGATGCAACAGCAGGATTCAGTCCCTCTAATATAATTGGCAATGGAAGTTTCGGGTCTGTTTACAAAGGATATTTATTTGAAGGACAAGAACTAGTAGCTGTGAAGGTGTTGAATCTTCAAAAGCACGGCGCAGCAAAGAGCTTCGAAGCAGAATGCTCATCTCTTGGAACCATCCGGCATCGAAATCTTCTAAAGATCTTAACTATATGTTCAAGTATCGACTACAAGGGCAATGAATTCCTCGCGCTAGTTTACGAGCTGATGCCAAATGGGAATCTCGAAAACTTGTTACACGATTCCGAAAGCCTTCCTTTCGCGCTAAGGCTTGACATAGCCATTAATATTGCCTCGGCTCTGGACTATTTACACAATGGGTGTGAGGCACCTATTGTTCATTCTGATCTGAAGCGGAATAATGTGCTTTTCGAAGGATCAGGAGCACTAAGTACACATCAAAGTAGCTCATACGCCGTAAAGGGATCAATTGGCTATATACGACCAGAATATGGAATGGGAGCAAAGCCAAAGATGTCTACACAGGGAGATACTTACAGTTTTGGAATTCTTCTGCTGGAGCTGATAACAGGAATAAGACCGACAAGTGATATGCTTACAGATGGTGTTGGACTACATGAGTATGTAAAGACAGCTTTGCCTGATCGTGCAAGGGAGGTTGTGGCTTTAAGTTGGCTGATGGAGTTTGAAGACGAGGAGATAGATGGAAAGAAGAGTAAGGATGAAAAGTGGAGTGTCTTGTATCCATGCTTCATATTGGCATAGCTCGTTCGGACAAAAGTCCCGGTGAACGGAGGGTCATATCGGACGTGCTTAATGCACTGGTTATGATGAAGACTAGGATTGACAGTTGTGTATCCCTCTTTTGAGCAAACAAAGCATCTTCATATTCATGCAGCACGAACAGAAACAAGTTCCCCTCGCGCATCACAATGATCATGATGGGTTCCACTTCTAAACAATGGTAGATAGTTGACGATAGAAGTGCCACCAGTGGGAGTGCAATAGCTGAACCTTGATCTAATTCAACACTACTCGCAATGGCTTTCATTTGATGCAAATGCTGGTGGGATATTTTTGCGGTCATGAGTCATGACTAGGCTTAAGACACAAGTACGAGCATTGATTCAACATCAGTTAACGACAACTTTTTACAAGCAAAAACGTAAGTCGGCGAGGTGTCCAAAACTGGAGGGGACCATTCAAAAAGTTTCAGAGATTTCTCATTGGTCTTTAGTAGCAAAATCCAAGCATCATTGTGAAGCCACAATGCATCTTCAAAAGATGCGCCCCATTGCCCCTATCCAGTTGCAAATCCCTGTTTCGAATAAGTTTACACATCAGATCTCCAAGATAGCTTTACCATTTATGAGCACTCAATCATGCAAGAAATTGTAAGAGAACCGATTGTCACTGAACCTCATTTGACAAAACACAAGCAGGCGGATCCTGAAACAATCAATTGAAAAACCTATACCTCAAACACGAATTCTCAATACCCATTCCGCAAACTGCAGTCATATTCACTCAGTCATAAACCTTCACCAAGAGCTATTCTTTTCCATGATCACATTTAATGGATGTTTGGATAATTCAGTACTCAAACAAAGTCCGCAAAAGCAAGTGAAGACCAGATCATTCACAGACTAAAACAGATCTCAAATCAAACCAAAACCCGCAAGCATCAGAGATTCAAGTGAACAACTACTCAAAACTAAATGCATGACTAAAAAAAACTGACCTAATTCAAATCCACATGATCAGATCCTATTTAATCACCATCAGAAACCTGATCACCGTTTACTATCATAATCGACAATCTCCGAATCAGTCACAGATCTCGAATGCTGCACGATCGACCTCCCAATCGAATTAATCCAATCCTCCTTCTCCTTCTCAGAATCAGCAATAAAATACATCGTATCAACTCTCGTCGAAACCTCAAACGCGTACGGCTTGTTCAACACGTCCTCAGCGCCTTTAACAGTGAGACAACTGGACACAGGAATCACGCCGCGAGGATGCGATATACGGTTGACGTTTGAGTCTTTGAACCAGAATAGCTTACCTTGCTTTAAGACGAACCAGCGTCGACGCCAGTTTGGGAGATATTCGCCTTGTTTGCTGAGCCAGCCGACTCGTTCGGGATTTGACCAGAATTCGATGCCATCGGTGTTGGTGTTTTCGGAGGTGCTGCCGACGGCTGATTTCGCAGCTCGCCAGAGACTCGCCATGGCTCTGATCTGATGGAGAGAGAATGGTTTGATTTGATGATGATGAGAAGATGATGTGAAAATCAAGTTTATGGAAATTACAATAAAGAGCCTCATGTATACATTTCTAACAAATTGGCCCTGGTGGAGTCGAGAAATTTTACAATCGAGTTCTTATTGCATAAATACTTTGATAAATATTAGTCTTCATGTAATGTATAGTAGTGTAGGTCCTGTCTATCTACAGGGACATTTATGTTCCAGAACAATACTGATTAAGAGTAATTTGAGGTTGGCTTTTTAAGCAGCTGCGATGGCTTTGGAGGGTGGAGCATGGACGGCAGGTGAGACAGTATTTGAATCTGAAGTGGAGGAAGAGGCTGTTGGCATCAGATGTGGCGGAGTGTGCTGCTTGAGTTTTGAAATGATTTGCCGCATTCTGGAGAGATCAGTTGGTTTACCGGGCTTGGGTTTTTGGATTATGGTAAAGGAGGGTTTCTTATTGTCTTTGTCCTTCTTGCCTCTATTCACTATGGCTGGGACTTCTTTGGGCACCAGCTCTGCGATAGCTTTCCAGTAGTTTGCAGCAGCTTCCTTGTGGAACTTTTCATGGTTCTCATGGATTATCTGTCACAAGATGAGTTCTAATATTTCAATTACTGCAAACTGAATCAAACATGCTGCATAAGTAACCACTTGAGTAGTGAATTTTAGTGTGTCTGCTCATAATTGTGTTATTAAGCATAGCAGAAGTTTTTCTAAATTCACCAACAATGTATTTAAGGTCAACGTTCACAAAATTGAAGAAACGGCACACAAAAGAATATCAGCTGTTCACAGGCTTATTACTTAACGGACTGTGTATCGGATGACAATTAATAAAATGACAATAATACTAATATTTCTATATACTACTCCTAGTATAGTCCAGACAAAGCAATCTACAGTCTTTGGTTTCCTAAACATATGGTTCAGCGAACACTTAACTATCGTCACTCAACGTCAGTCATAGAATGTCAGCAGAAACTAAAAAAAAATGTGTGCTATAGACTCACCTTTTGTCTCTCCCTGTTGAGAACTTTCTTTTTCTCAAAAGCCACCTGCCTCCTCCGGTAGAAATCAGCTTTAAATTCCTCTGCTTCCAATAAAGTCTCATTTCGCATTTCATTTTCCACCTTGTCTTTCTCAGCCAATTGACTTGCATTCAACCTGCACAAAACATCTTCATATAAAACCACAACAACAAAACTGATAATTCCGCATAAACCTTCGACTATCCAAATAATAATAATTATTCACATTTCTTATAAAAATGAAACTGATTTCTGCCAAATGCTACCTTCTCCATTCCCGAAGAGCATCACCTTTCTCACTCTGCATCTCCTTCCCAACAGGCAAAACCGATTCACCAACCTCAGCCTCCTCACCATCCAATTCTGCCTTAGAACCAAACGAATTCAATCCGATTCCTCCAACAGAGCCGTAAACAGGCAGTGGAATGTCCTTGACCGACTCCTCACTGAAAACGCCATCATCGGCTACCCAATCAACTTCATCTAAGTTAGGGAACGAATCGAACCGTTGCGAAGCGAGACGACCGTCGTAGCCGACGTAACCGTCGTCGTCGAAGAAACCGGAGTTTTCGTCGGAGAACGACATGGATTTTAGGGCTGGTGATGACGTGGCTCGTCGGATAGAATTCTCTAGAAGAATATTTGCGTTGCCAGATCTTTTCAATAAATGTTTTAATATATATAAAGAATCAAAATTAAATACAGCGACTTTATACGGGCCTGTTGGTAGGCCGTCCCATTAACGGCCCAGATACTTGTTCAGCACAAAAAGGAACTTACACAAGTCTTAGCTGATAATGAACACACCAATTTCTATGCTACTGGGAAACACCCTTTGGAAGCTGGTAACTTTTTTACATGTTTATGGATTGCGTCCGGATTAATCCACGGAGCGTTGGAACGAGTTGTGTTACCTGCCACAGATGCTGGATGGAGTTTGCATGCCTCTATCGCTACCATGGTCATCGTCTATGTCGATCATGTCAAGTGTGAGACCGTTGTTGGTGATACTTATTTCGGAGCTGGCGTTACTGCTTGTTGTGGTGAGCGGCGAGTCTGAGATACTCACGGATCTACCTCTTGTAGGAGCATTGCCTGATGCTGATCGGACACTGTACATTGAGGACGCAGGAATGTTTGTCATTAGTGGCCGTAGATTTCCTGGTATGCTCCTCCTGATATCCTGAGACATGGAAAAAGCACAATGTGATTCGACCAAGAAGGAGTGAGTTAGAGAATGGCAAATCTGTCCATATAACCAGCTAATCTATATACAAGTATCTTATTCAAAGGCATGTTCAAGGTTTTAAAGGTCGTTGCTTCGGGCAACCTCAATTTCATCTAGTGGAACACACTGCAAAAGGAAGATGGAAATAACCGTACAGAAAAATATAGGAGTAGATACTAACCATGTGCCTTATGGCCATATCCAAAGATTTCTTGGAAAGAGTTCTACCAAACCCTGTGCTGTCAGGAGACGAAGTTGACTTTCCAGAGAGATTTGGAGACTGTTTATCATCTTGCGGTGGAGGCAGCTTCCTCATGTTAACCACTCGGTCAACCATTCTGGTTCCCATCAAGATGGGATTAACATTATCACTTAGTTTAGGTGTGCGCCTTATTGCAGGTACAGAGCTCCCACTGGGACGAACAGAGCCGTTAGATAGACGTCCTTTATATGGAGAACAGGACTGCCTTTTTGACCTGCCAATAGAACCAGGTTCAATAGAAGATGAACGACCACTAGATAAAGGCCTGCCTCTAGAGGCAGATAGTGGTCCTTCAGGAGCTGAGGTTCTCAAATTCGGTGGAGCATCCATTGAGAATCCTGGAATATCTGAGGGTTTCCATGTTTTAGGCTTCGGCATTGGAGAAGGCGCACGTGAGGGAGCTAAACTCGGTGGTGCTGAAGAAACTGATCGTACTGATGATACATTTGCTTTTTTCGTTGGTGTAGCCCTTGCCTTAGTTAATGGGCTTCCTGAATTTACGGACCGAGTTAAGAATGAAGATGACCTGGATGGAGGGCCAGACGTATTATTTGTAACAGAAGATGGAGATGGTCGACGTGTTGGCGTCGAGGCCCTGGATGCTGGCACAGAACCTCCTGAAGTAGGTGTTGAAGGTCTTGCAACAGACCTTGATAATGGTGTAGTAGACCTTGTTGGCCCTGCTGACCTGGATGTGACAGGCAGTGTCGGTTTGTTTGAAGATAAGCTACCTCTAGAGATGGGTGTGGATGGTCGTGAAGTTCTGGATGTTGTAGTCGAGTATCCATTTGGTGTCCCGGGTCTAGAAGTAGTTCTTAATGTAGCCCGACCACTTGGTGTAGAAGGTCGTGATCCTGGCCCCACTGATGATGAGGGTCGCCTATTCGAAGAAACTGGACAAGAAGCCGGTTGCTTAGAAACTAGGCTGTTTCTATTTGGAATCTCAATCTTGGTGTCAGCTAGCTGAAACAAGATTGATTTTGAAAGACATGTCAATATGCAGCTTTTTATGACGGTTTACAGAGTTAAAAGTTCAAACAGTATAAGGTCTGAAGCAAATCACACTGAAATAACAGTAAAAATTCAACACACCAGTAAAACACATGTGTAGTTTCATAGTTTGTCATGTAAAAGCTTAAGGAAAAAACTCTAATTACCCGAAAATTAAGTGACATTGTGCGGCTTTTAGGAGTTTCATGCTGATTACAATAGGTTGAATGTGCTTCCTTCTCCAGCGAATGAAAAAGTGGAGTGTCAGGTGGAGTTAAAAGCCTGGAGAAATACTGCAGATATAAGAAAAAGATATCCAACAAAACACGGCCTCTTTTTAATCTATATGTTGAAGAGGCATTCAAGAAGTTAACTTTGACTGCTGACACTGGTTTTACAAAAATGAAAACGACTGACGGTACTATCCCACCGCTCTTAGTTAGAGCTAACAGCGATTACCAAACAGATTATAATGACAGCTGAACCATATAATACCCTGAAGAACTAAGAGAATGAAACTTTTCCATATGCGCCACTATTAAAAAACAACGCCCAAATTGATGGACGTACAAATGATGCACACACAAGGTATTTTGTTTGCTCAATGAACAAAATCCAAATTTGTATTAAACAAAAAAGGCCGGAAGCATTACCAATCATAATCATTCTTGTCATTTTCTGAATTTAGAAAATCATCAGGACCCGATTTACGCAATGGCGCAGGCTTCGTTGCTTGAATATTAAATATGGGAGATGTACCCAGCTTGGAACCTGATTTCACAAGCACACGGAACACGAAAAAACCTCAGCCCTGAGTTTATTCATCACAATTCCAGAAAACATGATCAAGCAGAAATCAACAAATTACAAAAACAAATCATCACATTGATGCATTAAAATACTCCTACGAGAGTAATATCCTCCCCGGCAAACTTCTAATATTTATTCTTAGAAAAATGTCAGAATCTTTTCAATCCACATACCTAAAGGAGCATCAAACTCATCAGAGCTACGAACCAAAAGACTATCGCGCTCCTTCTCCACTTCCATCTCACGTCTACGCATCTCCATAAACATAGCAAGATCATCTTCTTTTTCTTTTATCATTGTACTTCTCAAACTTTCCTCCACTTTCCGCCTCTCCTTAACCGTCATTTGCCTATCCAATCCCCTATAACTCCTATTCATCCCTAAATCCTATACCACCAACAAAACCAAACCCTAACAACAACCAATTAAAAATCGCCAAATCCTCAAAACAAATCCCTACCTTCCTTCACAAGTATCCAACTCACAATCAAAACCACTCATTCACCACTAAATACCAATCCAACATTACAAGCTACGATTCCATCACTTTACAAAACACCAAACGTAGCTTCCACAAAACGCAATTTTTCAGACTCAAATCAGCGCTGTAAAGCTGCAAAATGGATAAAGGCGGAAGCTTGTGGGAGTTAGAGAGAGAGAGAGAGAGAAAACGGTGGTTGGGAGATTCAGTGGGATTGATGGATTTCTTCAGGAGAAAGTTGGAATTGGATTTGGATGGAGGTCAGACTAGGTCAATGGTGAGTGGCGTAAATGTAAATAAATTAGGTGTTGAGGGTAGAATTGGGAAAACGGAAGTCAGGATTTTAGAATAAAATTGTCAGGTGGTTTGGATTGATGCATAGATGACAACCAAAATGAAAGCGATTGGAAAGCTAGAAATTGGCGAGCGACAGCTTGACGCCTACAGGAACCCGACCACAACGACGCCGTTTGCCTCACCAGCGTTGAAATAAATACATCGCGACGCTTTGAGATTGATATTCTGATCGATTTCTGTGCCCTAATTATGGCGAGGTAAACGAAAGTCAAATATACAACGACGCCGTGTTCGAGTTTAAGTACCTTAACCTTATTTCACGTACTTTGATATTCATAATCTTCGAGGACTATGATGTAATTAATTAAAATATGTTTTGTTTGGGCATTTAAAGGCCGAAGATATTGTTACGAATTGGGTCACTAAGGAAAGCAGCCCCATTACTTAACGGGCCTTGGCGAGTAGCAGCGGCCTGAACACCGAAGCCCAAAAACGCGATCATAGCAAGACGGGAGTGTTTGATCTCAGCTAGCTGAAGCTGTTCCCTCGCTTCAGGGTCAACGGCTAGTCCTAACGGGTCAAAGAATTTTCCACCAGGGTAGAGTCGTTTTTGTGAATGACAATATCTTTGACCCATTTTGTGAATTTTCAACGCGAACATGTTGTTTCGACTTTTTTTTTTTGTGAATGATTGATTGATTAGGGTCCTAAATGCATTGAAAATGTTAGCGTTAAAATGTAACCTTTCCAGCGTCTTGTCGCGCGACGTCCGTCAACGTTTCGGAAGAAAGGGCGCCAAGAGTAGCGAGCATGGCCCACCGTCCATGAATAACTTCACACTCTCTAAACCTCTGTAGTCCAAAGACTTCAGTGTACGGTTGTAAAGGAGTAGGTTGTGTTTCAGTTAGTTCGAATCGTTGACCAACGACGTGGCCAGCGAGATTCTTGGCGAGGTTTTGATCAAGTGAGTCGAAGTCGAATTTGGAGATATTCAGCGGGTTTACCAACACCCAAGTGGGTCAAACCCCCAATCTCCAATCATCGTGATAATAGAATATCATTTCAACACACAATTAGCTCTCAAAAAAATTCGTCCCTAAATGAATTAGGAATAAGATAAAATAAAAATAAGACAAAAAAAAAAAAAATACTCATTTAAAATTAAAAAATTAGAAATTCCAAATTTATATTAAATAAAAATTAAAAAATTAACCCATTTAGAATTAAAAATTCCAAATTCATATGTACAAATTAAAAATTAATTTGAATACGTTAAAAAATTTGAGGAAAATCAAATTGAGACACTCGAAAAATTCCCGCCGGGACGACGGGCGGAGAACTAGTGGGGCTATATTTGAACATATAAATGAGTTAGTCAATTTAGAGAATGTACTGGAATTGGAAGGAAACCTGCGTTTGATTCCTGAAGTCCCCTATATTTGAACACATGTTTGAAACCTACGCCCCTGTCACCCATCTAGCCATTTAGGCGCTAAACCAGACTAGGCGGTCAGGGTCAATGATTTTCTTGGCGGGTTTTTTAGGAGGTGGAGGGGTCTTTTTCCCGGAAAGATGAAGCCGAACCGGGCTTGGATTCGGCTCGAGACTGGGGTGGTGAAGAAATGGGAGGTTGTGGAGGAGGTTGTAGACAATTATTCAAAAAGGCTAGTAATAGTAGCAAGATTAAGTACCTGCACGTCATGTGGCTGTCCTGCGGAAAATGGAATGCATGGGATTCCGTCAAGAGGTTGTAACAAAAAGCTGAATGGGTTGTTGTCCGCTAGAACAATTCGACTGAGATCCTTTGACATAGATGAAGGATTCCTTCACAAGGTCTCGGTACTCCCTGTCATTGGAGAAACATGTTAGAATTAACCAATTGCAGAAGACATTAATCTCGATGTCACGCACAAGAATTTGTTTCACAGTTACACTGAAATAAAGCAAGAGAGTGTGATCAAATACTAAATGAAAGAAAAGAGAACAATGAGCAGCTTACGTGCTAATAGTTGACGGCCGACATAGCCGAAGACCAAATACTTTATCTATGTCGATTCTTTCAACAAGCGGACTTGCATAGCCTGCATGCAACACACTACAGTTTCGTCCAAATCATTAACCTCCTAAAACACCCAAAAAAAAATTAAAACAAACATATTGAACCTTGTGGCTGTCATGTTGTCCAGTTCGAGATTTTAAAGGTGGGATTTTAAAAAGGGAAGTGGGTTTAGGTTTAGATTTTGGTAACTGGGGGGATTGGAAGGTGACAGATTTAAAGAGGTGAAGGCTTTGTCGGCTTTCATTATATGATTGTAACGTTTCAACTAACACTAGTTTGAATATTGTTGAGGACATGAGCCAACATATTCTGCTAATGAAGTAACATGTAAATTATTGAACATAAACAACATATGTACAAGTGTTTTTCACTTTCATGACCATGCAGTCGGGTAAATGAGGTCATGTGTGGCGATGGTATGAGGGTCGAGAATCGAGATTAAGAGGGCGTGTAAAACGGAGCATTTGTGGATTAGAGGTTGTAATGGTGAGCAAGCCATGGGTGGTGTAAGGCGTCTTTTGCAGTTAATCGTCTTTGAGGATTTTTCTCTAGCAGGCTAGTTAAGAAGTCTAGAAACATATCGTCTGATGTTTGCAGGTGATGTTCCAATGAGGATTCCTCCGTGGTGATATACTGAAGTTGTTTGGTTTCCTGCATAACCATTAAACACTTATGAGTAAAAATAAAACAGTATCCACTTCGATTTGGATAGACAGAAGAATATATCAGTTGTCATCACGTAGTACTTATTAGTACTACTGTTGGAATTGATAGTTACAGTTCCCTGATGCTTCACCCCAAAAATGAAGAAGAACACTGACAAGAACTGCTTGATGGAAGAAGAAGAAGAAAACAGAGCGTTACCTCATTCACATAATATAGGTCACATTCATTCGTGAAGTATTTGTGAGCATCCTTCCCCATCTCTAACATTTCCATGTCAAAGGGTCCCAAAATGCCTATAATGCGAGCAAGCACCATAACTAGAGATTCATTTGGGAATAGAACCTGAGACAAAAGCAAAGGCATGAATGTCATACAAACAAGTAATTACATTTTTAGTTCAAGACTAAGCAAAGAGAACTGGCCTTACTTCTCCAGAGAACAATTCAGCCAAGATGCATCCTAATGACCATATGTCAATCTTCTGATCATACGGACAACCAAGGGTCACTTCAGGTGCCCTGTAGGACCGAGACTGCACGTAGAGGCACAAGTTGTCTGTGACAAAACAACTACTTCCCAGATCGATAATTTTAATCTCAGCTCTTTTGTAACTTTTGATCAGCATATTTTCAGGTTTCAAGTCACAGTGTATGATTCCTAAGTGATGCAAGAACTCCAAAGCCTCCAAACACTGCCGTGCAATTACCTGAAAGGAAGAAAAAAAAAGAATATCTATCTATACACGAGCCGAATGATAACAGTACTATTATCGGTGCAATATCACACACCTGCAATCTAGGTAATGTGAAATAAACATCCGCACCAGATTCCTTATTGAACTTTTGGAATTCATAAAGATTTGCTCGCAGAAGTTCACAAACTATAAACAGATGCTCCTGAGAAATTTATGTAGCAAAACATTTGAGTCATGTAGCAAGCAGAATAGCAAAGCATTTGAGTCATGGAGCAAGAGGCATGATCATGCAGCAGCTCTAGTAACTAGGCTTAACTATTTCAGGTGGGGCGCACGGTCTGAAGCTTTCGGATGACAATGGTAGTCTTGAATAACTATTTCATGTAGAAGAGATTTTTTCGTAGTACAGAAACTTTATCTACTTGCATAATATATGCATTAAAAAATAAAAAAACATACCTGATGATAAAAATAGTCGTAAAGGCGTAAAATGTGATGTTCATCCCGAGGGTCGTGCTTATTTACATACTTCAGAAGTTTGATCTCATCCAAACTTTGATCAAAGAAGTCCTTGTCATTGTTTACTATCTTCAGACACACATGCATTCCGGTGAAAAGATCTTGTGCCTCGACAACTTTACTAAATG
This sequence comes from Echeveria elegans, assembly GCA_035048345.1. NCBI lineage: Eukaryota > Viridiplantae > Streptophyta > Magnoliopsida > Saxifragales > Crassulaceae > Echeveria > Echeveria elegans. The sequence goes on along the minus strand of JAWWMW010000060.1, from coordinate 45,618 downwards.
CCGCAGAACCTAGGTATTCCGTAAAATAATATCTCCCAGCTACCATTGTGTTGAGAATAATGGGGAACTCCTTATTCTCTTCAAATCCAGTCCTGCAAATGATCAAACATGTCATATCTTGTAAGATGTCAGATGGCACACAGCTTCACTCTGCATCTGAATCCACTGGTAAGCTAATTTAGATTCACAACCAAATTTATCTCGCTACCCATTAGGCGATTACGCACTAACCTGTTTTTCCTGTGTATGATCTTTAAGTAGAATACTTCATATTCTTCTACATGATTATCATACTGAATAAATTCTTTCGATGCAGTATTCTCTTGTTGGTCAAGTTTTGAAGTGTCATTGGATTCTTCAACAACGTGTGTATCAGTTTCCTTTTCAAGGCTTTCCCTTCCGTGATAATCGGACTCGTGAATTTCTTCGCTAGTAGTTCTTAAGTCATTGGAAGCATCAGACGATTTTCTATCCAGTGATGGACTCTTAACCTCTGTCTGCAAAAGAGTAGAATCAGTATATATATCTATCACGAGTTCCCCAAAGTCATCCTGTTCGGCGTCAGATTGCGGGCTGCCACACAGCGAAGGGCTCTTTCTATCAAAAACAACAGACCTTATAGTGTCTTGAAAAAGTTGGGCCGAATCATCAATGCCCCCGATAAAAATGTCATCCTTTAGCATTAGTGTTTCATCATACTGATAGCTATTCGTATGTACAACCCCATTTCTATCCTTGACCGATTTAAGTTCAACAAACAACGGCTCAACCTCATTGTCACACTTCGATATCGTGCCATGTTCCACTTCATAATATGATACATACGACTTGACTTGCTGCTTCGAACCATTAGATGACATAATAAACTTATCTTCAGTTGGAACACCAAACGGCCCTGACCCATTATAACAAGGAGTCATGAAATGACTCTCATCTCTATCATCATACCAATGCAAGCCATTTACCCTATCCAAGTCATGATAATCACGTGCAGTGTCAAAAGCTGATAACCTATCTGACGAAGAGTCCGATTCCACATCAACTCCTGAATCCACCTCCGCTCCCGACCGCACCCCATACGGATTCGTAAACTCTGAAAAAACACAAAATAAAGAAACAACCAAAAATCCTCAAATTCCCTTACTAATTCTACCATTCTTACTCATTAACAAACCTCGCACTGGTCAGTAATGACTACACCCCCATCCTAAACTAAACTAAAAATACTAAGTGTAGCAATTCACAGCTACCGAGCGATAAGTTAAGCAATTAGTACCTGAAGAGCGGTCATTACTTGTGGATGAATCGAGACTCATAAACTCATCCTCCGAAGCAGATTTCAACTTGGAACACTCTCCAACATCAAATCCCAAACCCTCACCACGCGAGATCCTAACAGGCGGAAACATAGGAAACAAAAAGCTTTCAAACTCAAGCACATCCACTTCATTCTTCTTCTTCAAATCCAACTTCAAAGCCGATTCCACTTCCGTTAATCCATTCCTTCTCAAAAACTCCAACACCATCTCCACTTCCGAAACCCCCGACATGCCTCCAGATTCAAGAAATCACAATTCGGTTCGATCCGACGCATCGGCACGTGAATCGATGAAAAGTGAATATTCGTCGATCTCGTGAATTCGATTGTTGTAACCCCCACCGACGACCTTCTCTCTCCGAAACGGCACCGATGACGGTAGCATAACTGGTGAAAGGTTTGAAAAAGCAGTGAGTAGTAGCTCGGCGTGGTCTCCACCGGATTTCAAATCCTGTGGGGACGATGATGTCTTCATTTTACACGTGTCGGATGTTTGAACAGCCACGTGTACTTTGTGACAACTGGTTTGTTTTCTTTCTTCCACTAGTCAATGAGAGTTGTTGACGCGCGGCTGCTTGGTGACTTTGTCGGTAGAGTTTTTTTTTTATTCCTATAAATATACCCTTCTTGGTTTTCTTGTTTCTCAAGTCACAATTCAAATCCACAACAATAACATCTCACATCACTTCGTCTTCCAGATTCAATTTCATGGCTTCCGACGGCAACACCTCTGATCACAGTTCAGAATGCATAGAGTATGCCGGCAGGTTAAGTCAACACAGATGATGATGATTTCATGATGTACAAGTTCAAAGTCTTTCCTTGTGGGATTACTGAAAGGCATAAGATGCATATGTGTGCCAGTTTTATCATTCTGGTGAAAGTTCCAGACGCCGCAATCCAAGAAGGTATAACTACATGCCGCTTAAGTGCCCAATGTTTCGAAGTTCTGCAAGTTGTATCAAGGAGGAGCCTTGCGAATTAGCTCATGGCTTGTTTGAGAGTTGGCTGCATCCGGATCAGTATCGAATTAAACTGTGTAAAGACGGTCTACAATGTGCTAGACATGTTTGCTTTTTTGCTCATACTGAGCACCAATTGCGTCGTTTATACATATGCTGATTATCAGCTGTCGGCTGCTGCTGCCCCGTTTCTTGCACCCCAAGACACGCCTTTCCTTGCAGCTGATACACTAGGGAGAAGCAATGGCAGAGGTGAACCGACTGCCAGGGATATACTACTTAGGCCGGAACTGATACCTTATGATCGTGAGTTTTGCGGACGATGTTAGTAGTTCTTGGTCATCAGGGAAACTGGAAGCCGGAGGCGAAACTGAAACTGAGAGTCACCTGAGCCGCCTTAACACACTATGCCGGTGATTTCAGCAATTTCCTACACCAATATGATCAAGATTCTATTGTAAATCAGAAGTTCTCGCTCTCACTGCCAATCACATTTGCTGGTGAGTCAGAGTTTGCAGCCCAAGTCACCTTTGATGTTGAATCAGAGTTTGCAGCCCCAGTCACAGTTGATGTTTAATTGTTCTCGTCCTCAGTCACCTTGGCTGATGGATCAGAGTTGTCAGTTTCATCCATTTTCGCTGTTAAGTCCGAGTTCTCAGCCTCATCCATCTTCGCTGATACAATGAAAAAGCACGTTTGGTTAATCTTGAGAAAATGAAAATTTAACATAAAACCTTGTAAAAAAAATTCACATGGTTTGAAATGAAAGGTTTAAGGCCACATTGTTGTTGGAAAAATTGAGGAACAAGAGGCTAATGTCTCGTTGCATCGAAATCAACGGGAGTCGATGGTTGTATGGTTCAATGCGACATACCCCCTGGGAGGAAGCGTTTGGATAAGGTCGGACATAGGTCCATATTTTTCATCGAGGTTCGTATTAATGTACTTGTTTGCAAGAATTGAGCTGAATTGAATTAAACTGAATGTTAAACTAAACAGAATTATCGTGATTTGGCCACTTTGTCCGCACATGATGATTAAAAGTCTAAAGCATTATTTTCCCCGTCCCTTGGATTACGGGATGAGTCAGATTGTATACCTGAAAAGTGTCAAGTTTTGGCCATCGTGATAACCAACCATTTGACCTTTTCTGATAAATAATTATCTGATGCATTTGATGGACTTTACAGGACTACAATGCAACTGTGGAATACTACCGGGCACCATTTTTGGTCGAGTCGAATTCGGACGATCCAACGGTGCACAGCGTCAAGGACCGTATCATTGATCCAACCGGGGAGTACTACAGTGCATTTGACCTTGTTCTTTTTGACACAGATAAGGATCTTTTGATTATAGATCTAAGGTTTATTTTGAGTATTCATTTGAAGCAAATAAAATCAAATATAACCAATACCATTTCACAATGAAAATGATGCATATATCTTAGAAATTCGGGATCGTTGATTAAATAAAAAAACGATATATAGTTTCGATAATATTTCACATGAAACGCATCGTTTGAGCATAATTTAGTTTTTCTTATTAGAAAATCTACTTGAAAAATATCTCGATCATTTATAAAATATAAAAACGAACCTAAAATCTCATACGTAAGAATAACTATATGTTCTATGTTCATTCATAAATATTAAATGAATATAGACTTATTTATATGTTTATGAAATTCTTACCGAAATTACACATTAATTTGTTTTTCGGATTTAATTTATATAAACACGTGGTATAAACATGATCCCCACAACACCATTCTTTCTCCTCGCTAAAAGTCCAAAACGCTGCCGTTTAACTACGACCTTCGTAAAATACTTATTCTTCTCCTTCGTCGTCGCAGCCCCGATTCGCACTTGCTGATTATACCTTCCGATGCCCCTGCGTCGTCTCTAGAAATCCGAACGGTATTGTCCATCTCTCTTTTCAATTAACCACTCTAGCAATCGATCGGATCCTAATCGGAGCGTCCGATTTCGTTTCAGATTTGAATTCAAACTACTCCAGATCTGGTCATTTTCTGAGCACTCGATCCAGCCGATATGACGGCTGCAAGCGCACCGATCATCATGAAGGAGGCCCTCACGGTCAGTCCCGATCATCTTATCTCGATTTCAACTTATTCATCGGCTTCATTTGTATATGATTTAGTGTGTTGGAATTGGATTTGATTTGTAGTGATTTGATATGTGTGTGATTTGTATGTTATACTTTGGATATGAGGATCTGTGAGTTAGGTAGTGGTAAAAGTGTGGTTGGTTATGCGATGATTGATTTCCTTTTATGTGACGTGTGATTGCAGCTGCCGAGCGTGGGGATTAATCAGCAGTTTATTACGTTTACTCATGTGACGATGGAGTCGGATAAATATATTTGTGTTAGGGAGACGGCACCGCAGAATAGTGTTGTGATTATTGATATGAGTATGCCGATGCAGCCGTTGAGGAGACCGATAACGGCGGATTCTGCTCTTATGAA
>JAWWMW010000060.1:0-11965 GCA_035048345.1 Echeveria elegans | reverse complement strand
TTTTCATGAAAGTCTATGCTTTAAATGAACTATTTGCAATGTCATTGGAGAAGGCTAGCTAGGACATGAAACAGTATTAATATTTACTGCTGGAACGTTGGCAAATCCACCATGAGAAATGGTCGTGGCAGCCGTATATGCCCGTAGGTCTTTGCCGCCCTGTCTAACTTTCTTGCTAAAGTCATAATATAAGATTCAAATTCACTGTAATCAATCCGTCCATCCACGCGTCAAGAGTCATTCATGGAACAATATTTTATTTCTGAGGATTAGTTGGTCAGGATGGCGTGTGTTCCTTGTCAACTTCGTGGATAATCTCATCTAAGTTTGCAGCATCTTGCAAGCCAAAAGTTTCTCATGCCTGCTGAAGCTCGTCGTGGGTAATGTAGCCACTTCCATCTTTGTCAAAGTAGGAAAAGGCTGCATATAAATGATCCTCTTGATGCACTTTGTTTAGATGTAGCATTGCAGTGACAAAGTCTTTGTAATCTATTGTGCCGCTATTGTGTCTATGTCATACAAATGAGGTACATAACTCAGAGCTTGAAGGTAGAAAGCAGGCTTAAGATGCTGGTCTCCAAGGAAAATTAAATACGTGACACATTGTTGATGCTTCTGCAATTGAATTTCAGTCACTACCTCTGTCGTAGTTTTTTTTATGTGCATTCAACCACACAGAGGTTTCCTGGAAAAAAATTTAACGCACACATATCCCAACAGCAAAAAAAATTCCTGCCAGTTTATGCGTGTATTGACAATTTGACATTATGTGAAGAACCTTACCGCTTGCATCAAGTCTGAATCTTTTAGATTTGAACCAACTTTTTCCAGGCCAACTTTCAGTTCCTCTAGTCTAGAGTGATTTGTCCACTGTTATCTGCATCTATCATGCATCTTGAACATTTCTTTCAGACCCGCAATTTCTTCTTCTGAGAGGCTGCTGTCAGCAATGACCTGTAAAGTAAGAGTATGAAATTATCTATCAGCGTCTACTTAAAGCTCTTACCAAAATTAAACCAGATTTTAAAATCCGTAGGGAAGTGTGCTTACTCTTATGGCTGTTTTTTTCAGCTTATTCATTGTAGAGAACTGCTTCAACCGAGTCAAAACCAAGGCTCGAATAGAACTACATAGAGATGGACTCCTTTGACTAAATCAATGCGAGAAAACTTTAAGTGAAAACATTGACAATGCTGATCAGTTTAGATTTTGTGCTTACAGTCGCAGCAAGCAATTTCATATATGAGTGTTGGAAAATCATGCTGTTGATAAAAGATGACAACACTGTACTTATCTATTTTCCCCGAAATTGAATATGAAAAATATTCTTTTCATTCCATCCTTTTAGATTATAAATGTACGTTTTATTGTTGGAGCAGAAAGTGCCATATAGGTAGCAAAACTCAATATGTACAAGAGCTAGCACAGTCTAAGACGAGGCGATCAGTTAGTTGCGAGATATAAGCGCCGGTAACAGACTTTCTATATTTTGACTTGACTTATTTGACTGGATCACGATATCATCATATCCCGCTGAGAATATACTAGTTGAGAATGTATTGGATGGGAGAAGAAGATCGAGATACAGTATATCTCGGATATCTTGGAGTTATGTTGTACTCACGCACTTAAAGGGGGTATCATCGATCAGCTTCAACCGCGAGCGGAACTCATATCCTAAACAACGTGCGTCCGAGCAGTCGTACAAGGGTTAAAACCGCAACTTGTTTTATACCTTGAATTTACTCTTGTGGAGCTGCTGCATTCATTCCAGAGTTCAAGGGAGTCATCGGAACAGACTCACACCACACATCTTAAGGTGGGTTATAGTCAGATCTAGGTGGGAGCTTTGCAGGTCCACTGTGAGCGTGGATAACAATCCCTTGGAGTAGTGAAAGGGTGTATTAGCTAATTTGAGGATTGTACAAACGTACCTGTACTAGCTTTGGACGAAAGATAGTGGATTGATTCCTTAGGACTTTAGCAAAGTACGTATGCCAGTTGTCTTGTGTACTTTTATTTCTGCACTGTTTTACATTTCATAAATACCGTGCAAGCAACTGTCCAAGGTTGATCTATGATTGAATTAAAACAGTCTAAGCTCTCATCTCACACGCAGTTATTTCACCTATGAAAGAAGAATTCCGATTCAAGTGTTCTTTAGCAACGTGACCAGCTGATACATTAACGACATAATAATTACAGAGATTTTTCGTTGCGCCTACAATCATCTCCGTCTATAAAACTTTATCTTTGTCTTTGATGCCATCAAAAACCTCAACTGCTTCTTCTACACGGCCACATTGGAAATAGGCTCCAATCATACTGGATTTGGTAATATGGGTCAGGTTGAACTCTAGCAGTCCGCATTCGTGCAAATAAGTTAGCAGCATCTTCAGGCCTTCGATTCGTCACACACCCCCCGCAGTCATTGAACACAACAGTCCTACTCACCATCCTATCAAAGAGGCAACTCCCTGCACTTGCCATACAAATCAATCAAACCATTAGCAACAAACACATTCCCTATTAACCCCGCCACAGAAATCCTTCCATGCCTCAAATCCTCCATCTTGGTACACGCCTGCAAAACACTGACATAACTATATTCCGTTGGCTCGAACCCCTCCCTCTGCATCTCAACCAAAACCTTCAACACCTTCCCCCAGCTCCCATTCAAAGCCAAACAAGCCAACTGAATCCTTGTTTGGCATCATAGCAAACACATCCCAAACCTCACTCTCTTCCCCTAATCTAGAACAAGCAGACAGCATAGAGAATATGTCTCTATGACGCATTTTATCAAACAGGTTACGCACATCAAGAATAGTACCGCATTTCGCATACAAGTGAAGGAGGCGGTTGTGGAGAAATGTATTAGGAGGCTCATAGAAATGAAGGTCCATGTGGGACTGTAGGCGGCGGGCTTGGAGGACATCAGTAGATCAAACACATTGAAGAATAAGATTGGTGTAGGCATCATAGGTTGCTGCACCACCAATGTATATTGAGTCTACTGCTGCTAGTTTGTTACTAGTGCCTTTCATGTTGGAATCCAAAAAACAACTGTGTTATGCACAAAGTAATATTAGGGCGATAAGCAGGGAAGCTTTTAAGGGGTTTGCACTCACCAGCCTCACACTCTTGACGAGCTTCAGTTTTTGATCTAAATCTAACAATATCAGATTAGAGATAAGGAGTGCATATTTTAGAGAGAAAACTAAAGTTTCATTATTTCCTCAAACTGAAAACTTAGTCAAAGATGACTGGGAATAGCTTTAACAACCTCGCATTCCAACATGGCCAATAAAATTGAGATAATTTATCGGGTAAACTGAACAAAAGATCAGGTATATACTTGAAAACGAAAGACAACCAAATCTGGCAGCCGAGAAGCAAAACTGAACCCCTGATTTCCCTTGATCATACTCGTCTTTTCTGACTATGTAGCCTGTCAAAGTGTGAAAATAATCCACATCAGCAGAATATTATTCTGGCTTCGAGAACTGCCAAATGAACACAACTTCTACAGGCGACAATAATGTGTGTTGCTGGACACTGTACGACTTTTATTAGTGATGGTCAACTGATAGAAGAGATACTAGACACATTTAATAGGAGCTAGAATATTCTTGTAATGGGATATACGATTAAAAGTATATAAGGATTTGACTTACCTCCATTCGAAACAACACCGACAGTGGTTCTGAAAGAATCCAAGGAGAATCTTTTGTACTCATATTTTCAGTCAACTTGGTCAGATTTCCAGCACATGGCCATGAATTCCAGCATCTCTTAATACCTTCAATATTGGAAGATCAAAGGAAAGGTCTGCATATGTAATAAAATTTAGCGCAACGTTATAAAAGCCTAAAGGTAGGGGTTTAGGACATCGAAGATCAAATTCCTGCAACAAGTACCGAAGACACAAATTTCAAAATCCATGTGGATACAAATCCATCACAGTAACGCCTTAACTTAGTTACTACAAATGTCAAAGAAAAGACTCAAGTAATTTCTGAATGAAAGAAAATAGGACAATCGAAGAGTACCTGTACTTAAGAAACAACACATAAACAAAATGCTACAACGCCCTACGTACTTTTTATTATGCACCGCTAAAACTAAAACATCATTGTATGGGGACTATATAGGTTCAAAGGTACATAAGCTTGAGATGTGTGAAATCCCTGGTTCCATTGGTAAATTATGAAAACTTTTAACCCTGGACCTCAAACATACTCTTGTTTCAAAACTTCCTATCGAGATCCTCAACTCCACACTCATTGCGCAATCTCCACTACTAGCTAGAGACATATATGGCATCAACACCAAGCACAGATATTAAAGGATTCTAACGGAATCTCAAATTTCAAATCTCTGCAAAAACATGGTTTTGTGAAAAAAGATGACGAAAAAATAGAATTTCAGTTCATATTGGAGGAGATAGTGACCTGTACTGTAACGAAATAACAAAAAGTGTTCAAAAGATTTTCGACTATGTGCAATGGCTGTAATCTTTCAAGTATGAAAAAGATGACTAAAATTTATTGCAAGTCTAAGAGTTGTTTTATTATCAAAATGTTTTGCATACCTGAAGGTGATCACTCCATCAGGCATGCAAAAAATGTGAATTTTTCCAAGAAGCTCTGTCTTGTTCTGCACTAATGCCAGTATAGAGAATTCAGTGCAGCTCTAAGAACAGGGAACAACTCTTGTTTTTTTAATGTTTTTATTTTCAGCTTTCTGGTTCGAATAAGTGATTACGTCTCGCGTTGTCTCGATTTTATGTTGTTATATTTTCAGTGTCTTTGAATAAGCCTTCTCAGCCGCCCTGGTCTGAGTCTAGCGTTCTTCGTTAGTTGTTGTTGTTGTTTTAGGTGTTTATCCTTAGTCCGGCGTTCCCTGTGGCTGCATGTGTTACTTTCGATGCTGTTTTGGCTTGGTGGTTATGCATCGAAGTGGAGCATTTCTGCTTCGGTATAGGAACTCAAGAACATGAGCTTAAGCCAATACTCAAGTTCGTTGTCTTTGGATTGGTTCATGTAAGATCCAAAGTAATATGCCTTTTGTTATCTTCATCATATTCTCTCTCTCTCTCCACTTCATCTGCAACCTGTCAGCCCCACTCCTCACCCAATTATTCTCTCATCTCAAACTCGCTCCTAGTTATCCTATTCAATGTGCTAGCTAGCTCAACATTCAACCATGTCCTTCCGACACACTTTCTTGCAACAAAGACATCAATATTTTCATGTTACTGCGGTAGCTTTGTCTATATGTAATTATGTCAGGTGGATGTTCCCTGAACTTGCTCCATCTTCTTGCCTTTTCGGCCTTTGAATTTTATTTTGCTTGAATCTCATGTGGGGGTTTTTTCCTAAATGGCGAAAGGTTCAAACTTTATGCTAGCTAGTCCTTTTATATGGGCAGATTTTCATCTTATCCCGTTGTGGCGTTGATTATCTTTGCCTCTTTGTTTCTGGTTCTTGCTTGTTTTTTACTTTCTAGCACAACTGCAGAAGTGTCGAGGATGGGAATTGAGGCATCTATCTGCATATGAAGGGATTTGATTTTGTTGATAGAGTTTTGATAAGGATAGTGCCGGATTTCCTCGTTGAAACATCATAATAATGCATGTCCCTCTCGCGCGCCGTATTCAAACCCCCCGGTGCCTTATGAAGTGGACTTGGCTGGTGCGTTGGAGTTGCTCTTACACTCCCCCTGCCCATGTGCCGCAGCCGCTACCAACTTCTGCAGCAGACACTATTTATACTCTCAATTCTCATATAATACTTTCAGAGTTTCATTTTACATGAAACTTTTTTGGTAATTTGAGGCTTAGAGGAAATAAAATGAAGATGACATGGATTATAAAAGAGAAGTCAAATTTTTGACTATTTTATCTCTATTTCGGTTCTGATGATATGTATAACTGAAATGATTAGGTTCACAGGGACAACTTGTTTGTTGTGGCTGTCGGAATCTCTTACTCTACTCGGCAGGAGCAACCTCTGTATGTTGCGCAGTCTACAATGCAGTGACAGCTGTGCCACCTCCTGGTACGGTTCCCTACAATCACATGAAACCTATATATATATATATATAGATTCTGAAATTTGCTCAAGAATTCCTTGACACGATATGAAATGGCCCAGCTGATTTGTGGCGGGTGCCACACTTTGCTCATGCTGTCACATTGTCAATCTTGCGCTCGAAGGTACCCGCGTAATACCATCGTCATCATCCTGTCACACTGTTTAAACTTTAAAAACTCCTAGTCCTTTCACAGTTAATTCCCTCGTGGTTATGAATTTATTGACAGCGAGCACATGTGAGCTGCGGTCTGCGGAAACTGCAGGATGCAGCTGATGTAACAGTACGACGCAAGATCAGTTAAATGTTGCACGGTTCTATGTTGTGCAGTTCGTGGTACGTTCGCGGTACGGAAACGTGAATCATTACTCGTAGTGTTTCATATACGATGAGTACTAGTTTGTTTTTTCGTTATAAGTCGATGTATCAATAATTAAATTAAAAATACTTAGTTATATATAAAATTATTTACCCGCCACATTATTTCCCTATATATAAAAACTCATTTCACAAGATACACTGCATATTAACAAAGCGCTAAATTCAACATAGACTCAACCAACCACATCAAAGCTTTTCATTCCCTTTATTCTACATAGCACTATAGCAGCATCCTTCAAATTATCAATATACCCCTCAGACGGCATAGTCAAAGTCACCATAAACATATTAGATGAAAACAACAAAGATTTGTTGGTAGGGATACCATAGCCTGTTTGTAAACTCCAAAAAAGCATGCAAGGTAAACTGAGATTAGGGATACCATCAGAACCTCCTGATCCAACAAAGATTTGTTGGTTATAAAATATAATTATAACTACTGTCCTAAGCATGAATATCCTACTTTCTGGTACGGAGATTTACAACAACTCAACTGCTGAAACTCGTTGGCCCAATAAAAACACCAAATTGAAATTCCAATTCATCAATCAAATTCAGTTCAGGAGTTGCGACATCAAAAAAAAAATCGTTCTCAAATTTCAGAAAGTGAGATCACCCCTACCGCTCGAACAGAAGCCCCGATCAACTTGAGGTAAACAATAAAGTCTGTCGCTCGTCAATGAGAAATTGGCGTGGCTGGTGCAGGTTCAGTTATTTAAGAGAAACGGTTGTGGTGTAGATTATAGGAGAGAGGGTGAGAGCGAAGGATAGTGATGAGAACGACGGTTCAGCCTAGAAAAACTGTGAAGGGTAAAAGATGAAATTAAAAAGCGACAAATCAAAACCGTCAAAGACTGCTCTTCCATTATTCATGCTAGTCTTTTTTGATGCACACTCAAATGTTCAATTAGACTTAAAAACTGTAATTGTATAAAAAAATAATTGATAAGCTAATAGATAAGTATGAAAATTTTGAAATAAAAAAAATGTAACTGCCAAAATTATTATTGATATTACACAGCATGAAGAATAAAGGTAAACTACCTCATAAATAAATCAAGACTCACCACTCGAAGAAATGAGATCCAGAACCCAGGAGGTGCTGATGGTTGGCCGTAAGGATTATTTGGATCCTGGGCACCATATGGCCCTCTCATACCACCCATTCCATATCCACCCATCGGACCCCCAAGACCACCACCATACATTCCTCCTCCATAGCCCCCAACACCTGACGATCCATACAGAGCACCACCATAGCCTCCTCTATTATACATGCTGCTACCATACATCCCACCCCCATACATTCCTCCAGTTCCCACGGTAGATCCATAACCTCCATATGCAGAATTGTAAGAGAGTCCAGAATTTAATCCTGCAATGCTAAAAACAATCCAAATCAAGATTTTTCCATCTCAAAATCCATGCTTATAAGAGACTTCATTCATTATCGGCATATTCATCAAACAACCTCCGTAGCTACTGGCTTCAATACCAGTGGTTCCATAACCTTGCTCCCAAGGTCTTGCAGGCATGGGTCTGCCAGTCGTGTTTGTATAACCGATTGATGTTGTATTTGTAGGTACAATTTCGCCGGGTCTAGCAGTTCCCGATGCCTCAACAACGTCACTTGTACTACCAGGAGTTGGGGGTTTAAAAGGAGCAGCGCCTGATGTGCCTCCTGCTTTCTCCCAAGGTTTCGGTGGAGGGGCACTTGCTGTAAACATTAAACAATGAATTCAGATAGTAAAGAAAGTGCATATGTAGATCAAACAAATAATTAATAAAAGCTTCCGCAAAAACTATTTTAACAGCTTTCAACAAAATCCCAAAATGAAATCAAATCAGGCTTTGTGCATGACTGCTTTAAACAGATCAAAATACATGCTAAAGTCCGAATTTGCACCACAGAATATCACTGTACAAAAAAGAGAGAAAGATAATGGAAAATGGAGTCTACCTTTCCATACGGTTTTGTAAGGCACCTTGTTTGTTATTTTGAAGGCTAGACCACTATTGCCTGAATCTGGGTCATTAGCTTTCTTGTCTTTCTAACTTTTTTTGGGAGGTTCATCTTCTTCAGAATCTTCTTCAATAGCACATTTCTGCATTTTGAAAAAAGCACCATAAATGAGAAACAACCATATCTATTGTTTAGGTACCCAAACAGAGATTCATGTTTTAGTCGACTAAGTCAAAACTCAAAACCACTGGTCGAGTAAACAACTGGAAATTGATGATCAACATAATTTTATTTCTGTAAAAAAATTCACAATCATGTAAAGAAATGGGCAAACCTCCAATGGGATGACACCAGAAAATGTCTCTGCTCCTTTTTTTTGGGTATAACCAAGCTGCAGGATACCATTAAAAGTTGTTAAATTTTGATACCAAACACCACCCAGAAGACTACATGATATAGATACGCTGCACAGGCTTTCTGATTCAATACGAACAACCTGCGCTTTCACCCATTGCTTTTAGAACTTTTCTTCAACATATAGCCTGCACATTGCAGTCAAGATAAATCATCAAAAGTCAGGTCGGAACTAAAATCATAGCTTTGTCGAAATAGTACTGATGCTATAAATTACATGTGAATGGAAACCTTACCTGTAGTTATTTCACCCCAGGCCCGACAGTCTTTCAACCCGAAACTTCTTGCACATCTTTCTCAGACTGACCAGACTTGTCCTTCTGAGACTTGAGACTGCTACAACCTGTCCGGGGACTTGCTGCCTAAACAAAGTATCAAAATAAGTTGCAAGAAACTGTTGGCCAGAGTAATTGGTGCTCTCACATAAATGGTTGATCAAAAAGTAGAGGATACAAAACATTTAGTTGAACTTTCAGGGCATTGACATACGATAATCGAAAACACAATTGCTGAAAATACAGTTTTCTAATTTAAATTTGGAAACGAAAAGATATCAAAAGTACAGAATAGAAACTCACAAAGATGACCGCAGAAAAAAGAAAACTTGGCTGGAATGGTCTTTTTTGTTGTTTGCTGGAGTTGATCTTTGCGACACAATGCATTTTAAAATCAAATAGGGAGGACGTGGGAGTGGGTTAATGGAACGTGGGTGTGGAGTGGAGTAAGTTAATGGATTGAAACCGTCAAACAGTTAACGGAAGTGGGCGTAGATGTAAGGATTGTAACCGTCAAAAGATACAATTACAGTTTTTAAGTCTAATTGAACATTTGACTGTGCATCAAAAAAGACTAGTATATTAAATTATTTACCTGATGATCATATTAAAATAAACAAGTAATACTTCAAATATATATATATATATATATATATATTAAATTACTTAATTTTTTGATAGTAAAATTATTTTAAGTATAAAAACTAGGAAGTTTTATTTACCTTTATTTTTAATATTAAATTAGAATAAAGATATTATACAGATGGTCAACATTAAAAAAACAAAACAAAAAGCATAAAGCCCTAGCCGCACATAACTTCTTCCCCGACCGCCAACGCAGCTCCTTTCTCTGACGCTTCTCTTATTCTCCCTTCTTCTCTCCTCTTGTTTTCACCCAACCGAAACGCCCCCAATTCCGCCTGGTTCGCGAATCGACTCCTTTCGAGACGGCGAATTCGTATCCGCAAATCGGTCAGACGTACCCCGAATCGGGTAACACCAGTTTAGAGCGTAGGAAAAATGTTCTACAACCGATCTGCTCGCTCCTTCCTTGAATCATTTACTTGGCAGGTTTGATTTTGATTTCTTTTGTTTCTAGAAGGCATTGCTACAGTCCGCCTAAGGGTTCCAGCCAACGTTCATAAGTTTCAAAGTGAATTGTTCAATTTAAGTTCAGTTATTCGGTTCATTTCAGGTCCAGTTGTCTAGTTAGTGTAACAACTTTGGTAATAAGAAGGCAGATGATGTTTTCTACAAATAAGTGAAACACTAAACTGTTTAGAAAAGTGAATATGCATGATTCCTCCTTTGGTGATTAGGTTTTGAATTGTATGTTTACATTCGCTTTTTCAGGATTTAATCCCGCGGGTGAAATCTCAATACAAAATTTATGAGGATGCCTTCCTCAAGGAAGTGAAAGGTGAATATGTTTCACGGAAATTTGAGTCCTATCATTTGATTTTACTTTTTAACTATGTTGTGGTAACCTGTCATCAATGGATGGTTGTGCTATTATTTTTCTTCGTAGATGCTTGGACTATGTAAGATTTTGAATGGTGTTTTTATGACTATTCCATTTGATTTTCTTGTCATTACATATTTTTTTCTTTTTTATATTTAATCGGCGCCTTCATGACCGTATGATGAAGTGGTATTTCTTGCTAACTTAGATGAAATTAATGTCGTGAAAGAGTACCCTGTGATGGTGGGCGGGGTGTCTCTTACTGCTGCACTTCTCTTAATGAGAGGTTGTTTGAGTTCCATCAGTTCTTATGGTTGAATGTTGATTGATTATACTTCAATGAGTTATCTGGGATTAATTTTTACTGTACTGTTGGGTTTCTCTCCGTATTCATTTGTATTTTACTTTTTATAGGCCCTAGACTCTTATTTCGCAACACGCTGGGTCGCTTCCAAAGTGAGGAGGTGATTTATTTTTTAATTGGTTCATTTTATTTTCTTGACCACCTTTTCCTATTAATCTTTAGATGAGGAGACCATACTTCTGTGTTTTACTGTAAACTTTGCTTGTCTTGCGGTAATTCACTACTTAAAATGCATGCACAGGGACTTTTTGTGAAGGTAGAAAAGAATGTTACAGACATAAATATGTCTTTTGATATAATGAAGAAAGAGAGTCAAAAACTGCTTCAGAGGGCATCCCTTGCTGATGAGGAGATGTTAAATGGACGTTCTGCTCTCAAGTATGCCCGTCGCAGTTTAGATTTTACTTTCATTTATATATATATCTTCATTTAGTCCGTCCTCTGAGAAGGTAAGTTGATATATCAGGAATTCTGGTCGTCAAATTTTGAGTCTTGCCAAGTTTGTTTACCAGGCTGTGTACCATGCAGTGGGTACGTGCATCTTTCAACCGTTTATCATATTTTTTATTTCATCCACTGAACTGAAGGTTCAGTATGTAGTTAACTAGACTCACAGAATTTTTTTTTAATCAAAAGCTGAATAATCTATCTCAGAACATACGTTGGTGATAAATTTAGTTATGATTTGTTTAGTTATGATACTTAAGAAAGTGATTTGTGCATTTGTGCAGTTTTGATACTTCAATTGTGTTTACCCTGCAGCTATGTCTTCATCAATGCAACCGCAACAACAAATTAAGTGTTGGGCTACGTTTGATTTTAGGAATCTAGATAATGAGACTTATGCAGCAAATATAAATCATATTAGAGGTAAATATCCATTGTACCGTGATACAAAGTATAGAGAGGTACCACCTGTTGAACCACGTGAAAAAACTGAGGATGACTATTTTACGCTTGATTTCAAAACTGATCATGCACACATATCTGGGTTGTATGAACGTAGAGGG
>JAWWMW010000059.1:107356-117897 GCA_035048345.1 Echeveria elegans | reverse complement strand
GTGGTCGCAAAAGGGTATTAGCGACCACATTGAGGTTGTTTGCGACCACGTGGGTGGTCGCAAAATTGACTTTTTTTTGTAGTGGTTAGATATTCTTTTATATAGATGGACTTATTATTTTCTATATTTATACACCTATGAGGCCTATATTTAGGTCATATTCTTTGTAAAAGAGAGATGAAAATCAATACAAGAAAATAGAAATCCCCTTAGTTTCTTCAAAAGTTTCTTCTCCATCACCATTGTCATTTCTCCTCCATTTTCATGAGTTATTCAATACCATTTATTACAGTATGCGTTTCTTTGATTTTGTTTACATTTCATTGAATATCCGATAAATGCGTTAATATTTTTATTTCACAAATACCTAAAATTATTATCAAAATAAAAAATCAGAAAAATTCATTACAATATTTTAAAGGCGATACACACATAACTTTAGAATAAATTTTGGCTAATTTTTAATGTAAAAAGTTTAACAAAAAATACCAAAATTTTAAAATCAAATCTACAAAAAAGTACAAAAAATGTTAGAGCTTGTCATTCGTAAATATTTATTTTACAAACGAAATTGTATTTTTATTTTTTCCTTTGTATTGTGTTTTTGTATTGACTAGTTGAAGTGAATAATCAATAAAGAGACCCTTTTTACGAGATGGTTTAAATTGGATTTGAACAAATACGCTTGAAAGAAAATACTCTGAATATTGCATGAAATATTAAAATTACTACGAAAAACTTTAGAAATACATTTTTGCTACGTTTCTTAAATTTGTATAAAACTTTATTTTTGTAATGATTTCTTTTAAACTGTTTATTTTATTTTGATTTTATGTTTTTGAAAAATTTAATGGGGTGAATGGTGGCTTTTGACAAGTTTGTTAATATAAAGTGTTTTGTTTAAAATAATATATATTTAGTAAATCCTAGTATCGCAAAAATCCAAACGGAAATGGACGTATATATGGCGGGTTATGGTAAATCTCTATAACATAAATGTGGTTTTTATAAAAGTTAAAATCTTAAAGATGGTTCAAGGCCGAAAGTGGCGATACTTGCACGGATAATTTCCAGCAGTTTTCCTTGCAATAATCTAACATAATTATTTTCATTTCCTTCTTCTGGATGCCAGACATGTCTTCGAGGTAATACTATACTCAACGAAGTCCAATGATTATTGTTGAGATAAGGTTTCCTTTCAATCAATTCCATCATGTTAGAAACACTATGTCCCATTTTGCAAAGTCCAATAATATAATGGAGCTACTGAAACAGTAATACTAGTAAGATCAACATTGTTCCGGAGTTTGTGATTTACGACGAAGCTGATGACGCTACGTACATTTTGTGTTCCCTAACCAACCTAAAATGTAACAATGCATCTTATAATATTTGTGTCCACACCTTTGCTAGTGTCCTCTATCCTTCAAACTCAAGGTTTAAACCATACTTATCAATTAAGTATCAAATAAAGATGTATGGATTAGATTAACATAAATTCCCAGCAAGCAAGCCCTTGGTCCATATTGTATCAGTATATACTTATATTGCATTTTTCTATTATATTTATAAAAAAAATGATGTGAGGGTTTCAAAGCATCTCGGGATTGAATCCTAAATAGTTTAGTGGAAGGAAGAAAAAGGAACATGACGCTGATCATGCTGCTGGTTGTGAAAGTCATGTATGAACAGGCATATATTAATTAATTCCAGAAATAAATGAAACAACTGTATGTTTGTATGACGAGTTTCATGTGTTAAAAATGAAAGTTGCTTGACCAGATGCTTAAACAATCTTTTTTTTATTTATTTATTCCCAATAGTAACGGGACCACGCAACTTCACTGTTTCAGTTTTTGGCATTTGTTTAGTCTATGGAATATCATTGCGCAATCAATATGATTTAAGTTTGACTACATGAGAACGGACGATTTGCTTATGTGTTGTATATACTCGATTCTGAAAAAAGCTCTTTACAATTATTTAATTAGACGTGAGAGTAATGACAATTGTTAAATTTATGGATTGCTATAATTTAAGTTAAATTTATGATTAAATATTCCAAGTGGTTCGAGGAATGACAATTGTGGTCACGAAATAGCTATCCGTAGACATCTTAGCAAGGTTGTCAAATACTAGTTTTAAAACTACGTTTTTACCGCATTTATGTATTTAGGTGTCGATTTCGTATTAAATCGGAGGTAGAAACAATTTTTGGTAAAATCGAACTCTTAATCGATTTTACGTGCATTTTTACCGAATTTACGTATCTAGATGTCGATTTTATTTTTACCGTGTCTACCTAAATCTACAAGAAAAAAACAAACATAAAAAAATTAAAAAATTAAAAACTAAAGTGGGTTATAACCCATTATATTGAAATAACACAGACCATCACTTAAAATACTAAAAGAAAAACAAAAAGAAAGATGAAGACAAAAAGAAAAACACTTCAATCGAAAATGAAAAACCCTAGTCGCTAGTCGTCATGTTCCTGCGAGTCGAGTGTTGAGCTTGACTTGTAGCTCTTCTGGATGCGAGCGTAATTAGAGTGCTTTTGAAATGTTAACTTAATCAATTTTGTTATTTTCTTTCTAGCTACCGTCCCGTCGTCCCGACTCCATGTGGTGAAAACAGGTATTTTCAATTATGATGTCTCCATTCGATTCCCCTCAAACTTCTCAACGTTTCGCGCACCATTTTTAGTTTTCAATTTTTAAATGGAAAAAAATTGCAGTTTGATTATTTTTTGTGAATTGGTAGGGGCAAAGCTGAAAATACCTATTTGGTGATTCGTTCCCTATTCTATTATATAATATATTTTTTTATGACTAATGTTTTTATGACTTGGGCACTTTCGAAGTTATATTCTTTTTATTTGAACTACATTTTGATTTTGTAGGCTCATACAAAGAAGAGAAACCGATTGCATCAACAAAAATGAATGATTTGATTTATGTGATGACCAATATGAGGTTAACAAGGAATGGGGCAATGTAAAGAGAAATAATGGAATTTTGTGATATTGAATCTGATAATGAATTTCTAACTGTGGATGATGGATATGGTAATGATATTGTTGAGAATTTGCAAAAATCTGAAGAAGTTAATGCGGCTTTGGTGAGCGCGTCTATTGATTCAAGCAATTATTTACCTGCATCTTCAAAGAACTTAGATCTTAATATTAAAGATGTTCTATCATCTGAAGACAAATTGAATGAAGATGGAGACGCCGATGAAAATGTTTTTGAAATATTTAATTTTTGATATTTTGAAGTTTGAATTGTGAAACTTTTGTACGAAATTTTTTTATGAACTTGATGTTTTGAACTTGAAACTTTGATAATTTTTGAATGTGAAATCTTTCTGAAAGTTATGAGCTGGTTAGGAACATGAAATTATTTATAAGCCGATATGTCATCATATTATATAATTCTATTATAAGGTAAAATCGATATATCTACGTATTGAATTTACCCATACAAAATGAGTCAATATAAAAACTAGTATTTGATAACCTTGCATCTTAGAGTTCGTGTTCCTAAAATTCTTAAGAGTCGACTTTAGTATGTGCATCTCAGAGTATATAAACCACGTGTTCATGATCTATTATTGTAGACTAGTTTTCAACTTACTTTTACTCTCAGAAGTCTGCTAAAGCAAAGACATTCGACTAGACTCATAGCCACCATTACGTCTCGTATTTTTAGGTTGCTGTTGAGCTCATTGCTGTTTGATATCAATGTATTATAAATATAGGCTTCCGCAAAAGACACGATTAATCTATAGTTTAGTTCTTATATTTAATTAGTTTATTGATACTATTAGATTGCGATTCTATTTAAATGAATTATCACATTCCGATTCTGCCAATATAAGTTATTAGATTTTCATACACGAATCTTTTCATTTCTAGTTCCTTTTTTTATTTTTTGATGGATAATTATATATGGTAGACATACGAATATCTTTCATAATACTGTCTTCTTAAACTTAGAATAGCTTCTTCAGCAAATTCAGTCAACACACTTCAACAGTTATGGCACCTGGCTAACAATGACCATCACCTTACTAAAAAGAACTACTCTAGATCAAAAGCAATAGTGTAGTTATTAATATTGATATGAGAGTTCACACCCCGGTGACAATCACCCCCAAATTTGCTGTGCTGTTCAAAAGGAATTTTTCTTGGCGTTCAGGAAACTAAGTTTACACTACATTAGATTTAGTTGCAGCTTCTAATTTTATCACTAGTAGCAATGCAAAGGAAGGAGCAAATCAAAGAATTGTACTCATATTGATCAGGATATAGAAGTTCTGTTTAGGTTTTCATATAAATTGCTAAGACCTTGTGCTTGCCTTGCATTTTGGCCTCTATGTATTGCAAAAAGTTGTTTGTTAACCAACAAAAATGTGTCAAGAATCATCTACATGTTTGTGCCAACAGACAAGCATTTAGCATTGCAACACACCTGCGCATGATATAGAACCGAGCCTTTTGTTCCCTGGCTAAGCTCCCATATTTTTTCCCAATAGAAGATGAAGAAGAAGATGAGCCCTTGTGTGATCCGCTTTGCATTAGATCTGAATCACCATAGCTGTCTCCCGACGATGCTTGCTTACTCTTTGAACCCCGCTGCGGGTAGCTCTTGGGTAACAAAGGAGGCGATCTGTTGGATGAAGAAGGTCTTTGTGAGTAACTCTTTAGTAAATGTGGCTCCTGATACTGCTGCTTACTGTGATTCTTGGTGCTTCTTGACCTCCCCTTTGACAGCGTCCATGTTTCATCCATGGATGATACGTACAAATATAATAATCAGATCCACTAGAAATGAAGTTTTTTTAAGTTCTTCAAGAGCAAGCCACAAGCTCTCTCTAGCCCTTTTTTGCTTCTCCTCAATTGACCTCGTACAATGAATACTGCCCTGGTTAATTGGCAGATTTAAGAGAGCACATAACAAGGACAACAAAACCAGCAGGATCACACATACCTATATAGTCTGTGTATGCAAGTGTCACTATTTACACCCTTTTTTTTTCTTTTTGTCTTTCTTCTATTATTTAATTACTAGCTGCGCTCCCGTCGTCCCGACGAAAATTGTTTTCGTGTCTCCATTTGATTCACTTAAAAAAATTTAAATATTTTTTGCTTATTTTTAATTTTTAATGTTAATTTTTAATATTTTTAATTTTTAATTTTCAATTTTTTAATTTTAATGTTAATTTTTAATTTTTTAAAATTTAAAATTTCGAAATTTATTTAATGGGCCGGGCCGGACCCATTATCTTTAATTTAATAGCATATTTGTGATTAATGGTGGAGAATGAGGTAATAATGTAATTTTAGGTTTGATTTTAGGTCTGTTTCATAATCTTTTATAAGAATAGATTATTATATGTTGGGCAGAATTAATTAAGTATATACTCCTATATAAAAGCACCATCAGTATATACTGGGATTTCAATCTTCACATTTATTACGTATTCAATTAGCTATTAATTTCACCTACAAGGGTGTGGTAACTAATTTAAGCAATTGCCTTGAAACTCTAATGTTTAAGGTTCAATTCTCACCGGTGACATGATTTATTCCCATTCTAGTGTGAAAGGGTGTTTATTTGTTCCACTTTAGTGTGAACTTTGTTATTCTTTCATTTGCAGGTGGAAGTTTGTTGATTGGTCATGACTATGCTAGCGATTAAATCTAGACGTTGAAGAATTATTTGAGCGATCGTGCGTGAAGTAGTGAAAGATCGATATATGCAACATGTTTAATATTAATTCTCATATGTACTCAGTGATATTGTATCATGTACTAAAATAATGTTATACTCGATGTAACCCAATATCAAAAAAAAAAATTATTAATTTCAAAGTGTAAAACTTTTATCTTACATTTTCACGTCTTTTAATAACATGCAGACTTAATTGCACACCGTTGTAGCTAAATTCTAAGATTAATTGGAAATACATGTATTTTATGCAGAGGCTTGTGCATTCTTATATTTGTTTATTCAATATTTTGAGGTATTCTTTTATAAGGATTTGTTAATGAGAACCACACCAATAGTCTGGTTTTCTTAGATGATCTATCTCACTTCAACTATGTTATTACACATGAGAGACATATCCTTTATGCTGTGGGGTGTGGGGGTCCCGTCCCACCGGCCAGATCATGCCAGCAGCTTCCGAGATACAGTACGAAACCCAAATTGTACATGTGGGGTGTGTGGCTGGATCGATTAATGGTGATTTTTTTAAAAACATAATATATGGTACAAAACCCTAGAGAAACATATTGGAGGCTAATCCATGTAGCAACCTTTTCCTCTTGTGTATATACAGTACGTACCTGGCATAAAGCATTGGGGTAACTAAATTATAACTCCTTCAGATGGGCCACACGAAAAGTAAGAAAAGAAGAAGAGATGATATATTTTAAAAAGGGCGATATTGTGAAGAAATTTTGAGATAAAAAGTGAGTCAATCGATAGTAATTGAATTATAAATTGACCACGTGAGAAGGTATTCAATGAAGAGAATATAAAGTGAGGGAGTAATTATGTAATAAATTTTTGAAACCGAAAATTTTATATTGGGATATACGAAAAAGAATACAACTACTAATACTTAAGGATGAAATGAGTAGTAAAGTATAAATACAAGGTACAAGCCAGCAGCATAGAGAGAGAAAGAGAGTGACTGATCATGTGAGCGTGAAATCTAAGCTTACACCACATGCAGTTATGAGATTTGCAGATAGCTGAAGTTTGCATGGGTAAAATTGGTACCGGTGAAAGCCTATGTTATTCTTCTCATTTCATTTGATTCCTGTAGGGGTTGGATTGGATCATTTATATCCATTATATTTCGTATAATCATAAGTTTCAATATCACACACTCATTTGATCTTGTGTATTGACTGGACAATATTGCTCACTATGCATTTATACGTGACACAATTTTAACAACAAGATAAATAAAAGTGCGGTCGAAATTGACACTTGCTATTGTACCAAATAGAGATGATCAATTTGAGCCAAACTATATATATGGTTGGTAATACAAATAGTATAGTACAAGTAAAAACCCAAAATAAGTACTTGGATATAGAGAGGCAAAGAGAATCCTAGGGCACAAAATGGCGTGAATGAAACGCAGCATCATCCATTGCGTGTTTTGTGTATCATTAAATGTAAGAATGTAATAATAATGATTAGTCACCAGTAGCAGAGTGGTGTGTATTGTATTGTAGTGTAATGTGTACAGAAAGAAAATAGAAGAGGAAGCAGCCGGGGGAAGAAGGACATTGTGGCTCTCGTGAAAAGCCCCACCTAGCTAAGCTAACACCGCCAACTTCGCAAACTAAACACTGTCTCAGTAGGTGACCATTAGCAAGCCAGGCCAGACCAGGGCCGGGCGCATGCACAATGACCACTAGCTCACACGACATAATTATTTAGATGCTGTGAATGTATATGCAATAAATATATTAAGCTCCTCTAGACAACAATATGACTATTTATTTAGCAGCTGGGCTGTGGGTATCTGCTGTAAGAGTTCACATGCCCATGTTCCTCAACCTGCTGTCCCAACTCTCTGACCATCACACAAGTTTTTAACCCCACCACCAAACATCATTCTTTAACTTTGGGTTGATAGACAGAAGCTACTCAAATCTCAATCTTTCATTTTTCCCTATACATGAATAATTAACTTGACAAATTTCAGGCCTGAATAAGTCCTCGGATACGTGGTCTATCAGAAACAATACGTTGCATTCAATATAAAGTGATCAACTTTAATATCAATACTTAAATTGAACAAAATTAACAGATATGATTATGTAATCTTACATAAAATTACTATTCCTTACAATAACCAGGGCGACCCTCAAGATTAATTTAGATTCTTAACTTGTATGTGATTAATTTACGTCAGGTTAAGACTTTGTCTCCAGATTTGTGCTTTTACATTTATAAAGTAAAAACGTTTAAAAAAAACAACGATGATACCTAACTGGTTTTCTTAAGCTTATTAGTAGAAAATAGGATTTGGCAGACATTAGTACGAGACTACAGACTGAATTTAATGGAACCCGTTGCGTGTATATGGTTGACCAGTCAAAGCATATTTTGTCTTTCCCATGCATATTATATTATAAACACACTGGTGTCCTGTAGGTTTATACTATAGTTAATTACCAGAAATCATCCGTAAAATATGAATTTTTTCAATAGTCATTCGTAAAATGTGATATTACCAATTACCACCTATTAAAAGTTTTTTACCAATAACCACCCATTAAAATTTTTGTTTATCAAAAGCCATCCAAATGAATTTAAAAACACCCACTCATTTACAATTTATTAAAAGAAATTCATTATAAAAGGAGTAAAAAAAAACTTTAAAAAATTCAAAACTTTGGAAAACAAACATTAAAAAGTCACTCATTTAGTTTTAAATTTATTAAAAAATAATGATTCAAAAATTATTTTCTTTTGATTTACTTTAATATTTTTTACAATTTATCATAACAAATCATAAAAAATTATTTAAAATTTAAACATTTTAGTGACTAAGTAATACTTGTTTTGATAAATTTGTTGAAAAATGTGTGAATTTTTAAAGACTTTCTTAGGTTTATTTTTATTTTGTTTCAAAAATATTGAATTTCCCCTGTAAATAGTTTACAAAAGGTAACAAAAAAATGGAAAAATGTGTTAAAAAATTTCAAAATTTTTGAATAAACTAATCAAGCCCAATATCAAATACCCATCTATTTTATGATATTTGTTTCTTTAGTTATATGCATTATTTTGAAGAAGTTTTAAAAAGTTAAATTAAATTATAAAAATATATGTTCAATTTATAATTTTTTATTTAAATCAAGAATAAATGAATAAATTTTTAATGTTTATTTTTCCAAAGTTTTGAATTTTTTGAATTTTTTTTATTTTATAATGAATTTCTTTTAATATATTCTAAATGGGTGTGTGTTTTTAAATTCATTTGGGTGGCTTTTGGTAAACAAAATTTTTAATGGATGGTAATTGGTAAAAAATATTTTAATGAGTGGTAATTGGTAATATCATATTTTACGGATGACTATTGGAAAAATCTGTATTTTACGGGTGATTTCCGGTAATTAACCCTTTATCCTATTACATGTCTACTTTTTGATCCGATCTAGCAGAGGAATATGTCTTGATTTTCCATATGCATATATTCAATTATGATATAGTACGCGTATGATACGTAGATACGTAGATACTAAGTTACTGAATTTACTAAACTGATTAACTGATATATGCATCTTGATGTTTTTTATAGATTGGTGAATGGTGGAGAGTAGTAAAGTCCTCTCTCAAGATCGCTCAGCAAATGGGATTGCTGCCCATTACATTCTTGTCGTCCCTCATTATTTATTCTCTAATGCGGCAATAGTATAACAAATTATACAGTGAGACGTGAAGTATACAGAAATGCTAATGTATTACAATACAGTACACAATTCTCCGTACATTTTTTATCTAAACAGCTCTTCAAACCAATGGTTGACAATACGGAGTATGCTGATTTGACTATGTACGGTTGAATGCGTTAGTAAATGTCAATCACTAAAAATTTCATTGTTTTTGTTGATGGAGAAGAGACTTGAAAGTTTGGTAGAGTAACCGTCAAATAAAATTGTTGGTGCCTTATGAAGATAGACACGTTTTTGGACAAAACAATAATGTTTGTTGTCATCAAACAAGTTCTAGATAGTTCTATAATTAGCCAAAGTTAGTACGGAGACAAAAGAAAGAGGGAGAAAAAGTTGGAACAAGTGTTGTATCGTCGAGGAGCTAGAGTTTCGAATAAATTACAAGTCCGGATTTATATATGGAGCAGCAAAAGTGCACTCTAGGATACTTTCTTTTGTTTCTTTAGAAGAATATCCTTAGTATTGGTTAAAAACTCGTGCATTGAGATGAATAATCAAAACACTTTTATGTATCTCCACATTTATTAGCGCCAACTTTCATTTGAAAGTTAGTTAGAAAATGGATGGAGTGGCTCGGGTATAAAAGGAGGGGAGTGCAGCTCATTTTGAATTATCGATTTTGAAGAATCATAAATCACTCAACACTTTCTAAGGCCCCGTTTATAAACCACATCTGAAAAAATTGAGTTTTGTTTTGAAACAGTTTTGAGTTAATTTTTTAACAACTTTTCATTCATTTTTTAGTTCAATTTTTTCTTCAAAATTCAAACCTTCCTCTTAAGGTTGGTTTGAATTTTTTTATATTTCAAAATCACAACAACTTCTTACTTCACCCAACCACAATTGACCACCACCAAAACCACCGTAAACCACCACCGCCAACCACCACCCCGCCACCACCGCCATCGACCACCCACCACCACCACCACCACCATCACCATTACCACCGTCACAATCACCGCCACCCACCACCACCACCCGCCACGACCACGACCACGACCACCCCCCCCCCCCCCCCCCCCCCCCCCCCCCCCCCCCCCCCCCCCCCCCCCAC